>JAGSMP010001964.1:0-35357 GCA_029286625.1 Parnassius orleans
TTTAATGAGACAAATTTTATTAATATTATTTGTAATAATATATTATTTATGTACCGATAAATGGTTATTTTGAATAAAACTACTTTCACGGATTTTATCACGTTTAATTATACTTATTTTTAAATTCCCGACGTTTCAGATGCTTTCCAGCACCCATGGTCACGAGGAACTGAGGTAATAGACATCCCAATGTCAGTGTTAACCCGGAGTGCCTGTACCTTTAGCAAAACTAATAATTAAAAATTATTAGTTTTGATCCGATCTACGCAGAATGAACTTACTATGTCTTGAAATCTTGTAGTGGTATGCTTGGGTTTAATTTTTATTTTTATTTTTATTAATTACAGGATCCCAAGCTGGTAGTAATAATACCCAGCCTCCCTCTCTATTGAAGTTAGGATATTTTTTTAATATCAATAGCTTCACATATCATCCTTGGCAGGAATCGATGTTCTTTGGAATTTGGAATTTTGGAATTGTAGTGTTCGCGTAAATAAAAGAAATCAAAATGGTTATTTTATTGAAATTATTACACTGTGATTACAGCGGTTTTTTTTTTCTGAACTAACCGTGGCAATTTGTTAAAATCTGCGTAAATTTTGAGCAAAATTATCGTCAACCAAACTTTGCACATAGCACCTGTACTAGACGATAATATAATGGAGCTGCACTAGACGCTTTCCGCAAACTAATGTATCGAGTACTTAATTAACTTAACTGATTCTTTATTTTCCAGTGGTAATCATTGCAATTGCAATTGAGGACGGCAATGTTCGGCACCATTTACGCTGACGGGAAGGCCGCATTTTAACGTTCTCAGCGTTAGACAGTACGTACAGCACTCGACAGTACAGATAGCTAGACGTTATTATACATTAGGGCAAAAATTGCAAAAAATATTCAGCGTTGCAATTGGCATTCTCTAGTTATTGTAGAGCATATTGAACTAGGGTATGAAAATGGTGCCTGAAGTAATGGTGTATTTACCTCTAGCTGGTATTATATGAAAGCGTGGTCTTTCCCCGGTGGAACCAACCCATTCGTGCTACAACCATAATATCGCTGCAACATGGCTCTACCACCTATACCACCATAAATCATCAACTCAACACAACATCCAAGGCGCGGCGCTCGAGGATCGGGGACATCGCGTTGATGTCGATCGCTCGCTTTCGGACCGGCCGTCGCAGGTCGCGGGCAATGAGTCTTTAGGAGCTGACTCCATAAGGGTCCCTACGGGTGACCATAATTAAGATAGAGATATTTTTACAACATATTTATTTTATAGTATAGGCACGCGCAATACAGTTGATGGGCAACTAGCTACTGACTGCCATTCTTAATACTAAGTAGAGAGGTACAATATTACTAAGTATACATATATGTGGTAGAAAGGTACAATAATACTAAGTATATACAAGTGTGTGTGCACCAACAATACTTCCCTTTATAAAAAGAATACAAAAAATATAAAAGAATATAATAAAAGAATTAAAAAATGAATACAAAAACTTAAAACTATACAAAACTTTTAATGCGCTGAGGAGCAGGGCTGTATCGAGACCCCCGAGAGGGCAGCCGCCGCGGCAGGCGCAGGTGCGTGCTGCAGACTGGTGCTGAGGCGCCTATCATCTGACCCATATCCTGCCCGACATCGGAGCGCTGGCCATGAACACGGTGGCGAAGCCAGCTTTGAACCTCTTATTAAACTTCACCCAAATGGTATACAAGATTATTGCTCCCATAAAACTGGCTATCACATATAACCATATTTGAAAATTATCCACTTTATTCTCTACAGTATTCTGAGCCTGGGAAACAATAACTGGTTTTTCGATAATTACCCATAGCAAAAATCGTAAAACCTTTCGCACTAATGCTTATGCAAAATATTTCAAATGAAACGAAATTCATTATTACTAAACTAATTACCTAAACCTAAATGAAACTGCAGTACACGCAAAATACAAAACACAATACATCTAAAATTACATTCAACTTAAATAATGTAACTATTCTGAATGAAAATATTCTGCACTGACAATGCAAATAATACTTTCACATCCATAGTAACTAACCTGATTATTATCTAAACATGTAATTGTATAACATATATTTTATGTTAAACTAACTTATATTAAATCGTGAAGGTAACTTAACAATGCGACCACCCGCGTTGTTTTCACGGTTATCGGGTTAGGGCCGGGCGACGACGGGTCACCGGCGTGGGCGGCGGTAACGCGAACCGTACCTGCAGGCACCACATCCGCTGCGTTGTCAGCGTTACTGCTGTGTGGCGTTGCTATGTTACCATCGCATTCCTTTAACATATGCAGGCTTTAATCTGTCAATAGAAATATGTACGCCTATCGGGTAATTGAATTAGGTAAACCTTTGAAGCCCTTTTATCACGCGATATGGACCGTCGTAGGGTGGTTTCAAAGGTTTACGTATGAATCGTCCCGAACAAGACATATTCACAGTTACGTAAGTCTTTGTGCACATAAAACTTTTGAGTTACGTGAATCGTCAGATGTAGGCTTATAACTACGAATAGTATCTCTAATCTTATCTACTAAACAATAGTCGTTGACGTTACGGTTGTTCGAAGAGCTGTCATAAAAGTCTCTGGTAGACGTAAGTTTCGTCCGAAAGTTAACTCGGCGGCGCTAACTAGTCGCTGCGGCCGGCCGCGCGAAGCCCCATAATACCGTGGGTAGCTCCCACAAGACCCATGTGACAGGCGAGCCGAAAGTGCTGTCTTTAAAGAACGATGCCAACGTTCGACTGCGCCATTGCTTTGTGGGTGATAAGGGTAGTTCGAATTCTATTAACCCCAACGTTTTAACAGCTGGTTAAAGCACTCTCAAACTGGCGACCTTGGTCGCTAGTTAACTTCATCGGGCAACCGTAACGACAAATCCAACCCTCATATAAATGTTTGGCAACAGTTTCTGCCGTAATGTCGCGTAACGGAAAAGCTTCGGCCCACCTAGTCCTCCTATCAATTATCGTGAGTAAGTATCTATAACCATCTTGTGAAATCTCAAGAGGGCCAACGATATCGATGTGCACATGCTCAAATCGATCTGCTTCCGGATTACACCGGTTTCATCGACGTGAAAGCAAACAAAGGACGAGGCATAAAAACGACGAAAGGATACGTCGCAGTTTTTGTGTGTATGGTCACTAAGGCCGTACACCTTGAAATGGTATCAGACCTCTCCTCATCAGCATTCCTCGCAGCACTCCGACGAATGGCAGCGCGCGTGGGGCCACGGGTCCCCCGGAACAGCAACAAGGGAACAAATTCGTTGGCGACTACAAACTCTTACAGCAGGTATTCATCAATCTTCGACTTGCATTGGACGTTGATTTCTTCGCTGCTATTTCAGACATGGAGATCGAATGGCACTTCAACGCCCTCGTGGCCTAGTGCAGGAGGTCTATGGGGAAGCGGCGGTGAAAAGCTAAAATTCCACTTACGAAGAGTCATCGGGCACAAAAGCTACATTTGAGGAGCTATCAACATTGTTGTCACAGCTGGAAGCGTGCCTGAACTCAAGGCCATGTGCGCCCTGAGCGAGCGAAGATCCCGAGGACATCAACTTCACCCCGTCACATTTTCTGGCAGGTGGCCCCACCTCACCATCATCGAAACCGGGGACGAGCGCACACGTTGGCAACTGGTACAGAAAATCTTCTACGACATATGGAAGAGATGGCGGTCCGAGTTCCTGTGCCAATTATCAGCCAGAAGCAAGTGGCAACAGAAGCAAAGAAACATGAAATTGGTGACGTTGTCGTCATACATGACGTCAACTTACCTCCCGGCAAGTGGGCGCTCGAGTTGTTGAACTTCACCCTGGAAAGGACGATCTGGTCCGAGTGGTGTCCCTGAAAACTAAAACAACATTATCAAGAGGCCTATTACAAAAATATCACACTTATCAGATGATTACGTTGGTAGCGAGCAAAATTCGGAATCAAGCAATAAGGAGTCTACAGCAAAAAGCACCAAAGCAAAAAGAACGCGAAGCAAAAAATCATGCAACTTCATAGCTTTAGCAATGTTGACTTTACTTACCATCATTTCACCCGTTCAGTGTGCCTTCAACCTACTTAGTCTAAGCAATAATCAGAGCATTTATTTGGACAAATTTCCAACATGCACCTTGTCAGAGATCAGTGGAAACTCATTGTCACTACGAAATGAATCCGTACTGGCAAGGCATTGAATTGTATCGCAGTATTTCGATTATTTGGATAACATATGCTCCAAGATATCCAACAAACAAAATGTGACGTAATGTTGTCACAACTACGTCATGAGGCCACTGAACTGGACTACTATCATCATATGTTGCTCGGTCAGCAATACACGCGCTCGAGACGCCGGCGCGGGCTTATCAACGGTGTCGGATACCTAGCGCACAGCTTGTTCTGGTGTTAGACGAAGAGTTTGCTCAAAATGAGAGAGACATCAATATAATCAGGATGAACAGAAACATCTTGCTCTTTTATGGAAAATCAAACATCCGTGGTTGAAGCTGAATATAACCTTTGAGTCGAATCGAAGAGTCTATTAACAAGCAGTACAAGATCTTCAATGCCCACATCATAGAGCTAGAAAAAGAAGCCAACATCATAACAAAGGAAATTCAGACCGAAAAAATCATCAATGAATTTATTCTCTCATCCATGATAGCAAACAACATTTTGGCCAATCTTAAAAACATTCAAGAAACGTTGGTGGAGACCATCACAGACATCCACTATGGGCAGTTTAATGTTTATTTATTAACGCCTGAACAACTGAATGAAGAGTTAAATATTATCTCTGGCCAATTATCAAAGGAATTAGCTCTGCCTATAAACAACATCCAAAACAACTTATCCAGACTCTATCATTTACTGGAAGTAAAAGCAAGGATGACAAGCCAATACTTTATTTTCGAGATCAAACCCGTTGGTAAGCAGGGATACCTACGAGATTTACAGGCTTATATCTATCCCGCAGCAAGTACAAAACAGATGGTCCGCATCACACCTATCGCAGATCATATCGCGATCAACATCCAAAAGGACTCGTACGTACCATTATCAGAAGAAGAAGTTCGAAGATAACACAGTTCAACGCTGAGACTCACCTTTGCCCGCTACAGAAACCTATTTTCCATATGAATTCGGACGATATTCTCTGCATCAAAAATGAAGACACAGGTCAGTGTGAAATCAAAACTTCGCCCTGCAAAGATATATGGGTTGAACTTAACAAACTAAATACGTACCTGTACTTTTGCTGTAATCAAAGGATGATAAGAATAATATGCGAGCATCATGTTACAGCGCAACGACTTAGCAAGGCCGGTATTATCATTCGAGGACGGCTGTTTCATTAAAAGTGAAACATTGACAATATTTTTTCACAGAAAGCAGGTCACTAATTATAATATCAAGCCTGTCCTTGCAAAGATAGACATACCTCCAATCAACCTATCTATTCCTCTCCAAAGGCTCGAGAAATTCGACGAGTCAGAAAATGAGGAGAATCGAAAACACTTGTCAAGTATTGGACACCAAATAGAGCAGCTGAAGACAAGCGACGCTGATACAGAGATGGTAAATCAGTTATCAAACCGACCTACATCAATATGTGCTTATTTATCTTCTGCTGGGAGCAGCTATACTAGCATCAACATTATTTGCCTTGCAGGTCTACGCCGCAGATGCGCCGCACGTATACAAGGTCCCTCTCAAAGCGAAAGATCAGCTGGCTTGAATGTACAGTTCACTGGCACGAACCGAAACACAGAGCAAGCAACATCGGTCGAGCCCCGCGGTATCGCAGTTACGTCATCGGGTGAACTGGTGCACGCGCACTGGATAAGTCGACGTCGCCACAGTTTGCAAACGTTTTAGTGATCTTAGTGCAGTGTAGTGAAGTGTGAAATTTATAAGTTTTTAATTGAAATTTATAAGCTAATTTTTATAGTATAATCATCGTTATCAATTAGTATCACCTGTACCAAACTGGTGTCCCTCAGGGCTCGATTCTCGGCCCATTCCTATTTCTGGTATATATTAATGACTTACCTTCCTAGGGGATAATCATGATATAGTATTATTTGCTGATGATACTTCCATTTTTAAACTTAAACGTCAATCATTTAAATGTGACGAAGTGAATAATGCTATATCAAAATTAGTGCATTGGTTTAACGTTAATAATCATTTAAACGGAAATAAAACTAAATGTATTAAATTTACAACAACTAATGTTAAAAATCTGGACCAATGTGTTTTTAAATGGGAAGAACTGAGCCCTGTTGAATCCACTGTTTCTTGGCATCACTCTCGACGCAAAGCTTCAGTGGGGCCCCATATATCCAAACTAGCAAGCAGACTAAGTTCTGCAGCCTATGCTGTAAAAAGATTAGAGTCTCACTAGTGTCGAGACAGCTAGACTAGTTTATTTCAGTTATTTCCATAGCATAATGTCTTATGGGATTTTGCTATGGGGAAATGCAACTGATTCAGAAACTATTTTGTTTTACAGAAGAGGGCCATTAGAGCTATTTACAACCTAAAACCGAGAGAGTCTCTTAGAGATAAATTTAAAGAAATAAATATATTAACTTTGGCCTCTCAGTATATTTACGAAAATTTAATGTATGTTCACAAAAACAAAGGTAGTTTTAGTAAAAAAAAGTGATATACATTTTGTAAACACTAGGAACAAACACAAGCTAGTGATACCAGTTTCTCGACTCCACAGAGTCAGTAATTCATTCTTGAGGCAATGTATACGCTATTACAACAAGGTCCCGGAAAGTGTACAGGCTCTCTCTATTACCAAGTTTAAATGTTTTGTTAAGCTGAAATTGTATAAAAAGGGTTATTATAGTATAAATGAATATATGATTGATAATAACCCCTGGGAATGAGGTGGTCGCTACCAAGCAGTTTCTAAAATAAATTTTGTACTTAAATAGTTTGTACAACCATTAATGTAAAACTTACTTTAAAAACAAGTCCTGCTGGGTTTCTTGCTGGTTCTTCCCAGGACAGAGGTTTTTTCGAACCAGTGGTAAAGTAAAAATGACTTTCAATAAGAATTACACATGTAATCTATATTGAATAAAAATATTCTATTCTATTCTATTCTATTCTATTCTATTCTATCAATTTGTAATCGCCTATCAATCATCATCTGTTCTCTCTCTCTCTCCCCGCAGCATGTACGGTCTTTACAAACCGTACATTTTTGCACTTAAGCATTTTTACCATATTGTATCATCTTTCATTCTCATCCATTCAGTACGCAATTATTCGCCGTCGCGCATTGTACTCACTATCAATAATATCAGAATAAATTACATAATCAGTTCAAGCCTTTATCATTTCTATCAACTTCTAAGATTGTACAGCACAGCAGCTCGTACAGCTACAATGTTATTCTTACCGGTTATATGTTTTATATTTGTAGTGAACTCGCTTATGAAAGCTAAATGTCTCGTTCTCCGAGGCGTTTCGCTTTCATCGCGTCCTACCTTTTGGAATGCAAAAGTTAAAGGTTTATGGTCCGTATACACGGTTATTTCTTGACCTTCAAATAATTTCCGAAAATGTTTTATAGCTAAGTATATAGCGAGCAACTCGCGATCGTATGTGCTATATCGCTGTTGGTGGTGGTCAATTTTTGAGAAATAACCCAATGGTTTCCAGCTATCTCCTTCTTTTTTGTAAAACTGTCCCGCATGTATTAGATGCGTCAGTCATTATAGCGAGTGCGGAATCCACTCTAGGGTACGTCAATGTAGCGGCCTGTGTGAGACCTGCCCACATTGCGTAAATGCTTCGTTCGCACTATCATTCCAGACGATGGGAGTTTTATCATTTTCTTTGAGCTTTTAAGATATTTATTTAATTCTGTTAGATATAAAATAGCATTGGGGAGATGAGCTCGATAAAAATTGACCATGCCGAGAAAACGTCTTAGCTCTGAAACAGTTTTCGGCTTCGGAAATTCCACAATTGCCTGAACCTTCTCTTGCAACGGCCTGACACCATCGGTACTAATTTCGTGTCCCAAAAATTCTAGTTTAGTTTGTCCGAAACGACATTTTGCCAAATTAATTGAAATTCCATATTCATTAAACTTTTTGAAAATTATTTCTAAATGTTGTCTGTGTTGAACTTCGTTGTCACTAGCGATAAGTAAATCGTCTAAATTACAAAAGACAAAATCAAGCCCTTGTAAAATGGAATTCATAAAGCGCTGGAAGGTTTGCGCTGCTCCCCGTAAACCGAAGGTCATTCGGGGAATTGTTATGATAGCAGTTTTCTCCACGTCACCTGGCGCGACAGGTATAAAATGATAACTTCTATTGATGTCTAATTTTGAAAATATTTTTTTATCCGGGAGAATAAAAGTAAAGTCATTCAAGCGAGGAATCGGGTATCTGTCGGGCTTTGTTATCGCATTCAGCTGGCGATAGTCCCCAAGGTCTTATATCTCCATTCTTTTAGGAACTACATGGAGTGGACTACGCGCTCTTCGAAGGACGACAGATGCCCAGTTCCTGCATGATGCGAAATTCTTCTTTAACCTTTTATACCTGTCGGTGGCAACGGGCGCGCTTTCGCGTGCACGGGCGGACCAGAGGTCTCGATATGGTGGACGACATCGTGTTTCGCGGTTTCTCGGAATGACGCCGGTTTAGTAATGTCCGGGTACTTTAACAATAAATCCTGATACGGATGATTCAAATCAATAGTTTTAATACTAGGTTGAGATACATTGACAACAGATGCCGAAACATTCAATTCTGTGGTTTTATCTATTAATTTACGCGCGTTTAAATCAACTAATAACCTGTGATACGCTAAAAAATCTGCGCCCAAAATTGGTTGTTTGACATCTGCTACCACGAATTCCCAACGATAAGGTCGACGTAAGTTTAAGTTTAACACTAGTGTCTTGGTACCGTAAGTTGCGATTTCACTACCGTTAGCTGCGTATAATTTATATTCACTGCACTGGTTTGCACGATTTTTTCTCACGGCTGGTAAAACAGACACATTGGCACCCGTGTCGACTAAAAATCTAAGCCCAGAGTTACTATCTGACACACAAACGATCAATGGAAAAATGGTACAGACCTCAAGATCCTCGGACTGTACCTCGTTGCTCAGTTTTCCGGCTGCTTTGGTTTCCGCGCACGGCTCCGTACACTTATTGGCCTTTTCTCTGAACCGGTAGTGGTAGACATAGTTCTCCTTCCGGGCCGGGAACCGCTACGGCGCCGTGACTGCGAACGATGACGGTTGCGATCAGGGCGCGAGACCGCGACCTCCGCTGGTCGATCTGGTCCACGGTAGCCTTTATTTTATACCTCAGCCCTTAACAGGGCCAAGTCAAGGGCAGATGATGCGAGCTGGCGCGGCGTAGGTAGTGGCGGCGGCATGGAAGGCCGCACAGCCTCCATGACGTTATCTGCGACTGCTGGTAGGTTGTCCAAGTCCTGGAGTCGGACACGGTGAGCACGGCTCGCACCTGTGTCGGAAGACGATTCTGCCACAGCACGCGAAGGGTTTCATCAGGAACCTTGTCAGTAGCGAGCTCGCGCATCCGACGGAGCAGCTGGGATGGTTTTTTCGCCCAGCTCAGCTCGCTCATGAGCTTTTCGATCTGCCTCGACATTGACTCTTCATAGATGTGGAGCAGCCGAGCTTTAAGTGCATCACTTGTGGGTAGGAGGCGGATTTAGTAATATGTCTGTCACTTGCGCGATGACCTCCTTACTCAGCTTGGACACGACCAGGTCAGGCCTCATCGCTCATCCTCTGAGGTGTGAGGATAGCTTCTGCGCGTACGAACCACCGCGCGGCTGGTCCGTCCAAAAGTCCGAAAGCCGAATGTAGAGACACTGAATCTACACCTGGCGCCATAATGGGCGGTGGCGCGGGCGGCTGGATGTCCTGGACGAGTGGCAGGTTAACAAGCGGCACGTTCTGGCGGTGGCGAAGCGGCACACTCATGTTACTAATATAAATTGTCCGTCCGAACACAACACATGCAAAATTGCCCACTACTGTGTTAACATCACGTCGGGGTCACCAGTTTAGGAGCTGACTCCATAAGGTCCCACGTGACCATAATTAAGATAGAGATATTTTTACAACATATTTATTTTATAGGATAGGAACGCGCAATACAGTTGATGGGCAACTAGCTACTGACTGCCATTCTTAATACTGTAGAGAGGTACAATATTAAGTATACATATGTGGTAGATAGGTACAATAATACTATATATACAGGTGTGTGTAATAATTTACAGTCAACCACTACGCCTGGCATCGCACAATCGCTCGCGCATCTTATTTATAAAATACATCTTTGTCCCTTAGTTTAACGACAACCGTTGTACAAGTTTTTAATACTTAATATACAGTCCAGAACTGAAGTGACTCATTTAAACAACTGAGCTACGAACTAAACAGTGGTATTTGACGCAACATGCCTGGAACCAACGGGGTTTCATTAAATAACGATTTAATGGTCGATTGTATGCACCAGCTACATCGTTGACATATTAAAATACGATGGAGATTGTACCCTATTTGTATGGTATGGGATATAGTTAAAATGTACCACAAGTGAAGACTTTTTTGTGTTTACCAAGAAGATGCAGTCTTCCAACTAAACTAAACCATCTTAAACGTGAATTGTAACTAAACCCTTCCTTTGGAGCAGCTCCAGCGCCTCATTTAGCAGTAAAGACATACAGCAAACGAGTATAGATGCTGGTGATGCTTTTCCAATGGCATCAAAAAGGGTCCTTACGGACTTTTATATGGATAATTTTTTTTAAATCAACGATGTCGAAGAAATTTTACAAGAGTTACTCGAAAATGTTGGTTTTTAATTACATAAATAGTGTAGCGATAGTGGAACGAAAGAGTTCAATCGAAAGACAATCCTGCTGATATGGCGTTACATGGTGTAAAATATATTTCTTGGGAAGAAAATGATTCGTATTGAAACAGTCCACCGTGGGCTTGAAGAAAAACCACCAAAGACTTTCAAGTTCTTTTAGAACAACTTGAGTTGTGGATAAAGTATTTATTCTCAAGTATTCTCGTAGTTGTGGTATTATACAGCAACATTTTTTTTTTTTTTTTTTTTTTTATAGCATAGGGTGACAAACGAGCACACAGTCCACCTGATGGTAAGTGGGTACTGTGGCCCATAGACATCTACATTTATCCTCAATTAAGAATTAAAATGCACATGCGTTGTCACCCCTGAGGACTAAGATGGAATGCCTCTTTTCCAGTAAGAAGGGTCTCCGGTTCTCTACACTCACCATACGAAACACAGCAGCATTGAGCTGCTATTTTACGCTGGCTGGTATTCTGTGAGAGCGTGGTCCTACCCCGGTCGAGCCGACCCATTCGTGCTACAACTATAATATAGTTGCAGCGTAGCTCTACCACGTAAAAAATATAATTCAATGTTTAAAGTTTAAACCATTGTATCAATATAATTATGAGTATTACTAAAACTGACAGATCTTTGCAGTGGACCTAATAATAATGCTTATTTAAAAAATTTAAACTTCCTCACCGAACCAAGCTTGATGCTCTTGCGCGGAGAGATTCATGTCGTAGTAAGTGAGTGGCGCACGACGGGCCACGGTCCACAGGCGGCCGTACTCCGCGCCTCGCAGCAGCGACATGGGGTTGCGCCACACCTTGCACTCGGCGGGCGCGGGCCCGGGCGGCGCGCCCCCCGCCCCCGCCCCCGCGCCCGCCCCCGCGCCCGCCCCCGCCCCCACCCCGGGCCCCGCCCCCGAGCCCGACGCTCCCGCCGCCCCCGCACCCGTCTCGCTCTCGTCCCCGTCCGAAGCGCTCGCTCCACCGCCCAGCCACGGACCCAAGTGAGCCAGTGACACCTGCAAATGTATAAAACATAATAGTAGCCACTCAATAGGATTAAATAAGGGTGTTCAACATTTCAGACAGACCAGACAGACCATCAAGTGGGTCTATCCCGCCAGGGAGCGAAAAAAAGGTAAAGAAGAAGAACAGGAAGCAGAGCGAGAAAGCCCGTAAAGAAAGGGCGGAGCTGGCTGCTCCCAAAATTAATGCCAATGCTTGGACCTGGACCCAGTAGCCGTACTGAAACTGGAAAGGATAACAATTTAGCCCAAGTGGAAGGTGCGGCTGCAGGGACCAATTCCAAGGAATCCGCCAGGAAGCAGAGAGCGGCCAAGCGTCCTGGTAAAAAAGAAAGAGCAGCCAAAAGGAGGCTAGTCGAGACCACCTCGCCGAGAGGCGAGCATAAAAAGGAAGACTCGAACAGCAATCCAAGGCTGTAAAGACCAGCTATGCTTCCGCTGTTAAAGATGAATTGTGTGTGGCCCTAACGTATGCGCGTACAGGTCACATCACAAAAGAAGTAGCTGACGACATCCTCTTAGGGTATCCAGAGGAAGATGATCAGTGAGGCTTGGAGTAGCCAAGACCCTGACGCGTCGGGCTCAGTCTTCAGAGGCAAACCCGTCTTCATGGAGGGTGTCCTAAAGCTGTGGTGCGACGACCAGAAGGCTTTGGATTAGTTGAAGGGGAACATTGCTACCCTCAACCTTAAATCCAACACCTCGCTGGTCATCAAGAAACAGTCGGAGATACCACAAAGGGTCAAATGTGGTATCCTCATCCCATACGCCCAGGGGGCCTGGAAAGACTCACGCGACATTGGTCGTGTGCTGGCGTACCATAACCGCTGGATAAATATAAAAGATTGTCTGTTACTCAAGACCGACAAACAGACGGATGGCTGGTTCCTCGTTGTTTCGGTGCCGGAGGACCATATCCCGACCCTGTTGAAAGCCTGACACCGCTTCGCATGTGTATGGGATCGGTCTAAGTAAAATTCCAGGGTCGTGAAGGGAAATTCTATGTTACTCCACCGAGCAAAGAGGCGTAAAACCACCCAGAAGCCACGGATACAGGTGCCATAGACACCGGGGCAGTAGGATCACTGGACCCCAAGACCAGTGAAAAAACGCCTGCACAACGGAGTCGAAGCCACCAGTAGAGATCGAGCTCAGCGGCAGTTCACTGAGAGACGAGGAGGGCTGCAGTTTGCCGTCCAACTCCGACTCGGTGGCTGACGATGAGACCCGAGATCTGTTCGCAGGCTTATTTTTGGGCGGGGACGGGGAGGACGCGATCAATGATGGCGTGCCCTTCGTCCAGAACTAGCCTCGTGCAGGCCAACATCCACCACAGCGAAACTGAGTCGGCTCAATTACGCAAATGGTTGGAGGCTCAACGAACGGCCATAGTCCTAATCCAAGGGCCGTGGGTTGGAGCTGGTAAAATCAAAGGCCTAAACAACCTAAAAGGTAAGTTATTCTACAACTCTGAGCACGACAAGCCTAGAGCGTGTATCTACACTACTGAAGATATCTGTGCACAACCATTAACAGATTTCTGTATGTATACCTGTAGCATTACAAAATACACTGGAGGAAGAATAGTCGTCGCCTCGGTCTACATGCCGGAGGAAGACACATCCCTCATGACCTCGTAACCACTCGTGACCAGGGTAAAGCCCTAATAGTCAGACTTGTTGCCATAATGAGAGCATGTCTGGCTCTTAAATATGTTCCTAGGGATGGAGGGTGAAAGTTACATTCATAGCCAAACCAGGTAAGAGCGACTATACAGACCCTAAATCCTATAAACTCCTATAACTCTTCAGCACAATACTCCAGCTATCCTCTGAGGTAAAATATTTAGGTTTACTTTAGACAATAAACTGAACTGGAATAAACAAAATCAACAAGGCTAGTATAACTTTCTGGCAATGCAAAACATGATTGGTAAACGATGGGGTCTAACGCCAAAATTATACTGTGGCTATACAAAATCGTGATTCAGCCTATGATCACATACGGTGCTCTGGTATGGTGGACCAAAACAAATGAAACCACCATTAAGAAGCTTCAGCATTACCAGAGACTGGCAGCATATAGCTGCCACGGACTGCATAAGAACTACACCAACAACAGCCTTAGAAGCTACGCTGGAGCTAGCCCCGCTTCACCTACACATACAACAAGAAGCGACTTTAGCTGCCATCAGACTCAAGACCCTAAATCTATGAGTGTAAAGTAAAAAATGACTCAATAAGAATTACATGTAATCAACATTGAATAAAAATTATTCTATTCTATTCTATTCTATGGAATAAGAGTAGAGTCCCCCATACAGGTATTATTGACAGAATTCACTCCAAAATTCCCATCTTACAAGCCAAATACGATAAGATCCCTAAACAATTTGTGTTTGATAAGAAATACAAGATACAATTAAATGAAACTAACCAGCTGGAGGGTTTAAACCCAAAAGAACTCAGAATTTTCACGAATGGTTCCAAAACAAAATTTGTTGTTGTTGTTCATTTAATGATGGTACAAGTTCTGGAACTTCCTCGGAAGACCTCAATATCCACATATGTACACCGCTGGGTATCCACAACACAGTCTTTCAGGCAGAATGTATGGGTATCATCCAAGCGGCCATAGCAATAGATGCTAGGAAGGTAAGACTCCTCCATCAGAATACTAACTGACAGCATGGCGGTACTACAAGCTTTGAGTTGCAATGTGGTAAACTCGGGACTAATATAATATGAATGCCATCAACAACTAAATGAGGTATGTTAACACAACAATGTGACTTTGCAATGGGTAAAGGGACACAGTGGATCCAGGGACAACGACACAGCAGACAAACTGGCCAGGAGAGGATCGGCTCTGGCCACTATAAGGCCGGAACCAATCATACCAATCCCCTTTGGTAACATTCGTTCACTGGTACGTAAAACCTTCACTAACCAACACGCTCAGCTTTGGAAGAATTTTATAGACTGTAGACAAGCTAGGGAGGCTCTGCCTGAAATAAACAGTCATTTATCTAAGGTTCTAATAAGATTGAACAAGCCACAGATCAGAATAGTAACAATTACTATCACAGGACATGGCTTCAAACTTTATTTACCATAGGTGTTACAGGTAGTCCCTGTTGGGGCATGTATGGGAGGAAAATGGCGGCCACGTATTTCTGACATGTCCGGTCGCTGCATACAGGGCTAAATATCTCGGCATGCTGGTATCACTCCCCAAAGTTGCTCCCAACATCAAAGGACTGTTAAACTTCTTCGGGGAGATTTCATGGCTTGAATAATTGCATTATTCCTGCCCACACGCAAAATACGCGCTTAGACGTGGAGTTGCGGAAAATAGCCCGTCGTTATCTTATCTTAGTTTCCAATACAGTCATAGTAACTAACTGCACCAATAACTTTGTCGACACCAAATATAAAAATTGTCCTAGGTTTTTGATGAGTTAGTGTGATAAAAATAACTTTTCAGACCTTTATAACTCAAAAACTAAGCAATGATTATTATTTGATAAATAGTTTATATGTGTATGTCTAATAGTTTTTGAGTTATGAGGGGTGTAAAAGTAGCTCAAAATGGTTTGTGTAATACACACTGCCGATGCATTGGTCTTTTCTTTTTCAAACTTGGCTAACACACTGCTATATGTCTAGACCTTTTAATTTATGTAAAGTATTTTAAAGCAAACCATAATCAATTAATTTCCATTGTCTTATAATAAAGTGGGCATGACTGCAGTTCTTACAGGCGCCACGATTTGAAGGCGTAATGTAGATCTCTGAGATATGCCGAAAAGTAAGAATAAAATTTTTCAATATCTAGCTTAGTTTCCAAGATATCGATACTCAAAATCTTTTTGATTACTTTTTTTACAAAGACATATTGACCCAAAGTTACTTCCCAATGGATTCAGCACTGCGGAAGTGCAGCCCTTTGCCCACGCATAGCAAATCACAGGCACCGCTCACTTCCGCAGCTTTGGTTTATTGGTCGCCGGTGACTAAACTCTGCCACTACAACCGCACAGGTGCCTGATATTTGCTACAGCGGGTGGGGGCTCTCCTCTCCGCCTACAACGTTACAAAAACACTAAGGGTAGGGCAGACAAGACTATGTGGAGTGGGGTGTGCTGATTTGGTTTTAGTATTCGATTTTTGAGTACCGATATCTCAGAAACTAAGCGAGATATTGAAATATTATTGAAAAAGATATTCTTGTAAGCTTGCTGTAGTAGATTCTAATTAGAACCACATTCCAATACAATAAAAACTACTTAAAATATTTTAAAAAGCCAAGTTTTTCTTGCAAGGCAGATTCTTATAATCAAGCAGATATTACAACGCAAATATACTTTAAACATGCTAAATAAACTGAATGGAATATTAAAATGAAACGCCAAACCATCAAAATCTAAATTATAAGTTGAAATATGGAACGTTTATCACCTGCTCGATAAAAGAAGTGCCATACTTTCGGAAATACCACCACTCGAATATTAAAATAAGTCCCGATATGAGCGAAGAGGTGCCGGTAAGGGCTACATAAAATTTAGGTGTGAGCGCTCCTACAAACGTTGTAGAATCCGACATCACGTAGCTTTGTCTAGTTCTAATTTAATATTAACTTTTTAATGGTGCCCAATATTAATCATTACGCATTACTTGTGTCATACAATGTATAAAAAACTATTTTACAATAAGAAAACCGTCAGTAAATAAACAATGTACGCTTCGATATCAAAAAATGAACATGCAGTGTGACCATCTTTAAAATACAGATCCTGCCTTACTTTGGTTAAAAACATGCCAAATCCTGCCAAAGTCCGTAGTGAAAAATGCCTAAATACTGCCAACTTTATTTACCATTGTATTAAACTAAGAAAAGTAAAAATACACATTTAAATGCTATATTTTTATTAAATAAAAATAAAACATATCATTCGTTAATTTAAATGCAATGCAATCGCCATGCTCACCAATGCCTTGTTTAACGTGCAAGATAGACGTTTGTTTATAAATCTCTTTCGTGTTTTTGTCTTAATTAAATTTATTTGAGAGAATATTCTTTCGCATGCTGAATCACTCATATTTTGACGTGACAACGTCTTATAAATGGTTTGCCAGGTGACACTTCAGAAACTGCGTTACGCTCCGCTCGTTATGCGGTCACAATGAGAGCGAGTGGGGCACGCGTCCCTTCCACTCGGGCATGGTTAGCCCGCCTAAGAGCGAGAGAGACAGACATAATAAAATTATTTTACCACTCAAAGTCGTTGTCACGTAAAACTTTCGCCCGTATACCGACTTTACAGGCAACCAATTTTTTTTTTGATGTTTACCAGTAGTGGCATGCTTCTTTAAAGCGGACAGCCGAGGTGCCAATTTGCAGTTACACTGTCTGGATCATCTGGATCAGCTTCAGAGATCCACGACCAAAGTAAAGGATCTTGCTCCCACTCCGCTCTATACGGCCTTTCGTATTTTCGCTTCATCACCACCACCTATAATTACTATCGTCCACGAAATATTATTAACAAGATATTATCATCATGAAAACTAATGCGATACCAAACTAAAGTACGTCTCTTCTATGACTGATTGAAATATTAACCATATACTCGTGTTTATGAATAGGTATTCGTTCTAAGAGTGAATGTGATACATACATAATACGAAAATACAGGAAATCCCACATACTAGCAGAAGTATCTAGGGTTACCATTTTCAGTTACCATAATGAAATCTACTTTTAATACCCCAATACTTCCAAATACTGCCAGGTTTTATAAAACGTCAACCGATCATGCCGGAGGCTAAAATAAGAGGCCAATCCTGCCAAAATGGCAGGAACCTGCCACATATGGTCACACTGTGAACATGACAATAATCAATGACATTTATTTTTACAATTTCTTAATATAAATGCAGACGAAGGTCTTAAGCCATACAGTCTTATAAACTTTTTAATATTCTATATTATATTTTTAATAGGTATTATATAATGGATAGCGTGTGAGTGTAATCAATCTTGATGCTAAAAACATGAACTAGAGAGCAAGTGGATTTGAAGTCAGCATTATCTATAAAGAACAGACGTGAGTAGCATAGGGCAGTTTTAGGCTGGCGCGCCTAATATGTACACCAAATCCGTGCGTCTCACTAGACGGGACTCTTGGATTTCGCAAAGAGCCGTAAAGTCAAACGGACATTATAACGAGCAGAGATAGTAAGGGGCATTTTTTGGAATTAGCAGTAGTAGCTGTCTGCCGTTTATTTCGCTCAAAACAATGACTGTCACTCTGACGCAATCCGAACGCTCGTGAACGTTTCTAACATGGCGTGCTTGGAAATATTTGAGCAGTAATGATTTCTTATATTTGCGCGAACACTACACATTTAAATAAACTTGTTTTACGTATTTTATCGCATATATTAACTTATTTTATATTCGACGTTTCGAGTACTTTATAGCACCCATGGTCACGGGGGGGACTGAGGTGTAACTAGTTTTATTTAAATTTGAGCAGTAAATTTCGCGTCAGTCATCCGAACGTTCAAAAAAAAAATTTTTGACGGAAACTTGACCGGCGGCGGTCTGCTGCTCCTGTATTATTGTTTAAATAATGGTTTGATGGATTTGATATGTAAAGTGGTGCAATTTTTGTATTAAATTTCATGTGAACTATAAGTGGAAACGGTGAAACAAGTGTTCCGATGGTGATGTGATCTCAAGATAAGGTGTCTGTCGGCTTAGGCGCCTTAAGATACTATCGCCAACTGTCTACTGGCTCAAGCTGCCATCAAAATCTCCCAAGCACTACACAAAGTGACGCATTAACATATTGTGGTAGTGTACTATAAGGATTATTATCACTTGATACTGAAAATCTATAAAACGAAGATCCCGAATGAAATGAAGACATGGTTTAAAGGACAATCATCTAAGCCATAAATCTTAATAAATAAAAAGGTTAATAAATTATTACATTATAATTAAAAAAAATTAATATTAAGCAGGTGCATTTCACTTTAACTGCACATTTTATACTAAACACAGATATTTAATATAATAAACGCTTTTTGCCTTGCATAAACCCCACAAAATATTGAAAAGGAACATTTAAGCACACAAAATTCAGCTTATTCAAACGATCTGTCAGTAATTATTCGTTGGCAATATTTTACAGATATTTAGCGGCAATCTACTTTGTGTGACTGTTTGGCCTATTATGCATAAAGGAAAACGGGCCGCCGGGTACCGGACGTACGTGCGCCGAGGTACCTACGCAAGCGTTCCCCTGTGCCAAAGTATAAGTCCACTTGTTCCTATGCGTACAATAAAACTAGTTGCAACCGCACGTTTTCTGATTTATTTAATATATATTGTGAGCTTTAATATAGTTTAATAATAAAATTGCATCAAATTAAATATAATACAATACTTACGCGTATTAATATATTATATTAAAATTACTAAGTGTGAACGTCGACCATAATTGTTTTTTTTATTTATTTATTGCAGGTTTCCTAAAATCAGAGCTTAATGGATATATGTAAGTACTTTTGTAATAAGAGGCTTACCTGGTTTCCCACAATAAATAGTGTTATTTGCTCAGATCATTTCTAGACCCCTGACTTTCAAGTGTTGGCGAATTAATGCATAAACTAATAAGTGACCCAATGGTAAGTAAACTGTGGCCCATGGACATTTACGATCTCAAGGACAACAAACCGCTACATTTTGTTTTGATTTGATTGCAAGTGCGTTGCTAACCCTGAGGACTAAGATGTAATGCCCCGTGCCACTCGTAAAATGTTGAATATGTAGTATAGTGTAGTGTGTGGTCAGTGCCTTATTTACCCACAGGCGAACTAGGCTGAAGCCTAGGGCGCAAGGTTCGAGGGGGCGGTGAGTTTGCCTTTTCAAACACCACTTATATGTACAGAATAAAATCTGGTATAATATCCTCAATAAATAATAGAGTATGTGCCGCAAGTATTTTAACTGTTGCTCTTTCTTATTTTGGTACAAAACAAATAAATTTATACAAATAAATAAAATTGAAGTGTCTGTTTGTAATGTCAAAATGACAGCTTTTTACTAAATGCATATGAAAGTATATACGGTACTTATAACAAAAACACAATTTTAATTTTTTTGTCTGTCTGTCTGTTTGTTCCGGCTAATCTCCGAAATGGCTGGACAGATTTTGACAGGACTTTCACTGGCTGATAGCTGATGTTATAAGGAGTAACTTAGGCAACTTTTATTTTAGAAAAAGAATTAGGATTCCGCGCAAAAAAATAAAACCCTAAATTACACGCGGGCGAAGTCGCAGGGAACAGCTAGTAGATTATAAAAACAAGACTATTTGGTATCTTTCGTCTTTTTGACTGACTGGACGTGATTCAAAGATTTTAAACTGCTCAAGCTCTCTTTTCTCACCTCTAATTTTATTAACGTGTTTTGCCAAGGCTGTCCAAGGAACTTCTGTCATATCTTTTCATCTTCGCACAGGGAGGACGACTCACTGGTCCATGCCGCAAAAGTGAAAGTCGATCTTTTACGTTCTCTTTTTGAGCCCAACTCGACTCTCGGTGATGGGGGGTATACACTGCCGACCATCCCGCGGTGTGATGACTGCATGCTGGATGTGCGTTTTGCGCGCTCAGTGTGCAGAGCACTTCTCTCCTGGACGTTAACAAGTCTGGTGGATCTGATGGAGTCCCTCTTATTGTACTGTAGACGAGTGTTCCGGAGTTAGCACCAGTTCTAACGCGTCTTTTCCGGTACTCCTGCTCCCTAGGCGTAATCTTGAACTTATGGAAGACAGCTGAAGTGGACAGTCAAATTACAGGCTTATCACCATCGCCTCCTTGATCTCCAAAATAATGGAAACAATTATAAACTGCCAGCTCATAAGAACCACCAGCTGATTAGTGACCGTCAATGGTTTGCGGTCATTAATCAGCTTTCAGTTCTAATCTTCTAATTTACCTGACTCATAGATGAGCGAAAGAAGTAGAGTCCAAGAAAGAGGCATTGGTCGTTACTTTGGACTTAGCTTAGGTCTTGGATGGGCTTTGGCACAAAGCGCTTCTTTAGAAGCTTCCTACCTATGGGCTTTCTGAGCCATTGTGCAATTGGATCATCAATTTTACGGTGCATACTCTGACTACGAGCCTATTAATGTTAGTGTTCCACAAGGCCGCGTGCTCTCGCCTATGCTGTTTCTTCTGTATATCAATTATATGTTGCTGGTTTTGGTGTAGTACTGGTGATGCTTTTTACACCAGCCGTGCTAATATTCCTCTGGAATACGTCATCGAGCATCGGAATAAGCTTGTGTCTGAAGTCGAGATTATAATAAACAAAATTTCGGATTCGGGACGACCGACTCTAGTCCAGTTTAAACTTCAGAAGACACAGGTTTGCGCGTTTTCCACGGGGAGTATTTAGACAAAGTGTTCGGATTAAATCCGGCCACCAAATTCCACCAACGTATATTGGGACAAAAGTCACGGTACAATCCACACCATCTGGATGCTTGACGGTCCACTATGACTGTGCGATTTACTAAGAGTTGTCTTCCTCGCAAGACTTCTTTATGTAATCATTTACCACCGGCAATTTTTCCAGACCGATACAACAGACACCTTCAATGAACGAGCATACTCCTTTTAAAAAGGCCAACGCGCACCTGCTATTTCCCCGGTGTTGCAGTTGTTCATTGTCGACACTTAATATCAGGAAAATTTGATTTAATGTGGGCGAAACCGCTGGGTGGAAAGCTAATAAAATATAGAAATCTAGTAAATATATTCTTGGCTGGGCAGGCACATCCAGAATAGGCCGGTGGGCGCATATTCGTAGTTAGCCTAGGGCAGTCGGAATTCTAAATCAGGCACTGCGTGTGGTTAGTCATAGTTGTGAGATAAAGCTCAGATTTCTCTACTTCAAAAATATTTAATATAATTTTCCAGAACCATCTATTATTATTTTTTCTACCAGATGACAAGATAAGTAAGCTGCATATAAAGACGATAACGGCATAATATAGCCTATTTATTTTTCAGGCTCAGTCAGAAGAAACATCTGAAAATTGTAATTCGATTCCACCATTGCACTTACACCACAAAAAATGCAGCAAGACCTATATTAACAGAAAAAAAATTAAAAAGCTCCAAGTTAAACCTACTTTTTTTTAAAGAAAAAAGTTGCTGGGTTGAAAAAAATACTTCAGAATCTGGATGAAAAGAACGGATGGTATTTGAAAAAATTGGCGTTGAAAAACACAACATTAAGCGTCAACAAGAAAAATGTAAAATGGAAGCTCTCACGAGCTAAGTATTCACCACAACTGCGACATTTTGCTTTAACTCTCTACTACTGATATAAAATTTCTTTCTTAATGAAAAAGCGAACCCACAAAATGTATTTGTTACATATATACAAAGTTAATCCATTTTAAAAACTAGTGACAGATAAAACCATCACTGGTTTTAAAATTATATGAATTATTAATTTTATTTGTTAAATGATAGGTAATATTAGTAATAATAAATAAAGTCGTATCTTTATAATAATATCCATCTTTTCATCGATAATGCGTATCGACTGTTGTTACAGCCATGGCTGTAGGCAACTTGTCACTGTAGTTGCGTCACTTCATTACACTGTTATGACACAGAGTATATCTATGTGTGTGTGTGTGTGTGTGTGTGTGTGTGTGTGAAATTGTCAATGTATTATTTTAATCGTAATGTGAGTTTCGTAGAAAGACGATTATTTTGTGTGGGAGTCTGGGTAAGTGTGACAGACAGTTTGGTATCGGAAAATAACTCTATGGCTACTCTCCTCCTTTGTTATGCTCTGTTATTATGTATTTGACATTGACCTAGAGGAATAACATACATATGCCCTCAGAATAATTACCAAAACATAAAACCGGACTAAAATAGCAACAGAATGCTCACAATATTTTTTAACCCCGACGGAATAAGAGGTGTTATTATTGTATACGTTTGTAGTGTGTATCTGTTGTTTGTCTGTGGCATCATAGCTCCTGAACGGATGAACCAATTTTGATTAGGTTTTTTCGTTTGAATGGTGTCTTAATCGAGTGTTCTCTTTATTTCGGTGGTTTTTTAATTTTTAATTTAAGTTATTACTAATAACCCTGGTAACTTATTGAAAAGACAGATATGTCACTTCTTTTCGTAATTTCGTAGGTTGTCACAAGTATTTTATACAAGCACGTTAGTCCTTCAATATAATATCCTGCCAGCACTTTAATCACTGAATACGATTATTTACTGCAAAAAAGAATAAAAACACGGCATCTAACACACTGTCTTGACATCCGCCATAAACAGTAAGATGGTGCACACGATTCGTTCCGCCGCGATTTTGGTCGCGCGCAGAGTTATCTTGCGCTTACTCTAAACGTTTCATTGAGGCGTAGTGCTGTGGCTGTCTTCTTTAATATCGATATAAATAATTGTAAAACTAACGTAGTATTTCTTTCGTCACAATCACAAAACTTTAAAAATTTATTTTAAAACTAGCTGTTCCCCGCGATTTCGCCCGCGTGTAATTTAGGGTTTTAATTATGTTGCGCGGATCCCTAATTATTTTTCTAAAATATAAGTAGCCTAAGTTACTCCTTCTAACATCAGCTATCTGCCAGTGAAAGTCTCATCGAAATCGGTCCAGCCGTTTCGGAGATTAGCCGGAACAAGCAGACAGAAAGACAGATAGACAGACAAAAATTTTAAAAATTGTGTTATTGTTATATGTACCGTATATACTATCATATGCATTTAGTTAAAAGCTGTTATTTTAACATTACAAACAGACACTTCAATTTTATTTATTTTAAAATTAAAATAAAAAGACTATGTTTTGTTATAAGATGTCCTAATATACGAACCGGTTTAATAAAATCCTTTATTTACAAATTCATATAAACCCTCATGTGCTCGAACCATTTTATGTTTTACGTCAAGTGTCAGGGGCCGTTCATGGGGAGATCACGCGATACCGGTGAGCACTAATGTAAACAATGATATCTTTTTAATTTTGTATGACAGCTATGTATAAAACTTATACGCATCGATTCGTTATGAATTAAGATATTTGATTATACTTTATAAATGTTAAATTCTGTTTTTATAATATTATCAATCTCGGTATATATTATATGTATTGACGTAATTTTGCCGGTTTCTTGTACATAAAGTGTAAGGATTATGAAATTAAGCCATTATATAAAAAGGTATTTGTTTTATTTGCATAACAATACAACATTATATCAAAAGAGATTAAAAAATCACACCCTTTCAATACATATTTTTTTTCACACCATAAACTTTTTTATATCTACCTCCTTTTACGCGGCAAAACAAAAATCGGTTAAAACAATCGAAAATATTCAATTCGAAAACGTTTGAAAACGTTACATTATGGCCTTGTCCACGGGTGGTAATCTCTATACAAATATTTCTAGCCTTATGCCTATGGCCCTCAAGAATCGATACGGACAGTTATTGAGTAAATTACTACTTTGGGTTGACGTTTGACGTTTCTGCCCACCCACGTGACACGGTAAGTGCCGCGCCGATGCCATTATTAAACCATTAATTTTGAGTTTTTGGCGGGAACTTGATGGGCGGCGGTTTGCTGCTCCTGTATTATTGTTTGAATAATGGTTTGAAGTGGATTTTGATATGTAAAAGTGGTGCGATTTTGTGTATTAAGTGTCTGCGCATGTGAACTATTAGTGGAAACGGTGATACAAGTGCTCTGATGGTGATGTGATTCTCAAGATAAGGTGTCTATCTGCTTAGGCGCCTTGAGATACCATCGCCAACTGTCAGCTGTATGCTGATTCAAGTTGCCGTCAAAATCTCCCAAGGGCTGCACAATGTGACGCATCAACATATTGTTAAACAGTGTACTATGAAGAAAATTATAATGAACCGAATAAAAATACCAAAGACAAAGAAAGTCCTAAAGGTCTAGATACCAGGCCATAAACTCCAAAAAAAAAAACATTAATTTATTATTGATTAATTATTGTTCAGGCCCGTGACAGCTTAGTTCCATTCTACGCAACTTGGCGCTACCGTCGCAATTTGTTCTCTGTCTACGCACGCCATTTTGAGACGCCATATTGTGTTAATGTCAAATCAAATTGTCAAAAATCAAAATTGATCAAAATTATCGATATTGATTGCCGCCATTATTTATCCAATTGTCGCTAATTAACTGAGTTTTCAAAGAAGAAGCTAAATAATAATTGGATTACATTATGGAAAGCCACTCAAAATATAAAAGGTAAACACTATGCTGCTATACAATGTGCCATCCTCCAAAACTGGTTTTCAAATTTAATAAAGCTAACAAACATGCAACATCAACTATTTGTAGACTTAGAGTTGGCCATGTTTTGTACCCAGTACATTTAGCTAAACTGAGGATTAGGATTGGCCCTCTGCGAATGTGGGTTAGATGAGGGAACCTCCGACCATATTTTTTTTAACTGTCCTAAATTATCTTGTTCACTCTATGATTTTCTCCCTCCTGACATCCCTCGTCCTATAAATTTCAATTCACTTTTAACCTACTCAAACACTCCTTATGTATATATTCTGTGTGATTTTATTAACACTAATAGTATAAAAGTTTAATGTTTGTCAATACTAACATACTAATGTATTAGAGTACATAGTAGCAATTGTGTTTGTCATTTGTTCTAGGTAATACAACAGTACAAACCATTAGTATCACAAGATTAAAGAGGAAAAAAAAAATTTACGAAAGAAAATAAGATACTTGTATTATCACAATCATCTTTTATACATGGGCATAGTATTTGTAACTATTGAGTTTCTACCAATAAACACTTACACGCTGGACATTGGCGTTAATGATCAAACCGCTACAAAAAGAAAGAAGAAGAAGAAGAAGAACTGAGTTTAACGCAAGTGTATTTCGCATTTATGTTGCGTTGAGATCTTGGACGCTAATTTTCTCCGTTAATTGTGACAATATTCTGTTTTGTGCTGCTCAAAAGCATTGCATATACCATCATAATGGTGTACGAAAAGTGCTGTGTTGGTGGTTGTAATACATCATGTGAAACGCACCGCTTCAGATTCCCTAGAACGATAATTTAAGAAATTTGTGGATGTCTTCATAGTGCCGACAAATTCCCAGCTCATTGGACTTCCAAAGAACAATTACTTAACAAACGTTCTGTGAAAACATTTTATATATTTCAGTTCGACAATGAAGGCAGACTCGATACTCTTACCCGTCCTTACTTACTGACAATGAAATATCTCATGGTGTGCCTCTGACTGCAACAGGTGAGTCATTTTATTACTTTCAATCATGGTACTTGGAGAAGGAGACGCTCATACATTCTTGGGCCTAAGTGTTGACAAGATGAAGTAGGACCACTTGAAAGCGATATATAAATAATTATCAGTCTGTTCCTAGATTGACAAATCTGGCAAGATTTGTCAATCTAGGAACCGAGTTATTGTAGAATAAGTAAAAGTGAGATTATCTATTACTACACTGTAACAGGTGATTTTTCACTATTATTACACAGTAATAGGTTATTTAAGTAATTAATAATATTTCACAATAATTATTAATTACTTAAAATATAAAAGCAGGATCAGTAAAAATCACCAAAAAAGTGTGGTTAATAATGAAACGAAATGGTGAAATGATTAATGAAAGTTAAAACAACAACAACTAAGTGAAGTGAATATAGGATACCAATCTTATAGATGTGCCAACTCAGAAAATTACGACTTGAGTTAACTCGAGTTGAAATTCACGCAACTAGAGTTAGTACGAATCAGAGTAAATGATTTGTTACAAATTACTTTTTTATAAATTTGTTTTTCTATCTAGCTCTTTGGTGGGTTAGGATAACTATAATTACCAAACTTATTATGTAGGATTGATATAAATAGGTATATTTAGTATGTATCACATACTTATGTATTTGGTTTAATCTTAGTTATAGTAAGTACCTGTATTTAACAAAACAAGCTATATAGCAGTTTTCACAAAACAATATTAGTCTAGCTATAAGATGTAGGTACATAATCTATTAATAGTTTAATTACAAAAGGTTAAAGTTTAAAGTCAAAATATTCTTAATAAATTCAATATATTTATTGTGAGTTAAGTGTTACATTTGGCGTTAATTTAAAGTATGATGTATCTCACAACTTAATCCCTTTGGTTATTACAATACTAGGTCTGTGACTTTCATAGTTAGAAATATGATTAATTATGATGAATATAGTTATATTGATCATAATTAATCAAAATTATAAAGGAAATTAAATTACATAACTAGCTATAATAAAATTATAAATAACAAATTGTTTCTGTTGTAGCTAAATACTCTTTGAAACACAGCGGGCACACAACAAACGAATCGCGCTTTTATTCTTTTGTTGGCTCACTTGATCCGTTCATGTACAATTTATTACAAATTTTCACAGATACTGATTGACTCAGTAAATTTTCTCCAGAATAAGCATTTTGTGGGTTGGTTAACTAAGGACTTTTTACTCTTTGACTTATATGGTCAGTTAGGTACAAACTCAACATCATTATTGCTATGATTATGTAATTTTTCAGGATGGGATGTCACAACTGAACATAATTACTGTAAAGAGCAAGATGAAGATGATTTCACAGAAGCTGTAGTAGTGTTTAGAAAGCCTGGTATGTGTACAAATATCTTAATTGATGTTAATTGTAAATTATGGTAAACATTATATTATGATGAACACTGTGTGATTTCTACAAATATTTTATTTAAATTTCAGTCAGTGGCAAATTTTTCATTTTTAATAATGTTTTCAGGAAGTTATGTTACAATTGAACACAATTACAATAAAGAGCAAGATGATTTTTCAAAACTTCAGTAGAGATTGATCGTCAGGTGTGTACTAATATTCATGTAGCACTAGTTACTAAGTAGCAAAAAGCTTTCTAACTATTTCATAAATTTACTAACTATTCATTTTCTAATAATGTGTTTGCCTAAGCATACTGACATCTATAAAAATTCAAACTTGTAACAAATTTGATGTTGGAAGTTCTCATGAACAGCCATCATGTTCAAATTTTTCAACTGTTGCAACAGTTGTAGAAAATAAAGGTATGTGAAATTGTATTGACATAATTTGTTATACATTTATGTAGTGATCAAATTAAAAGTACTTATATCGGTAATAGAAAAATACTTTAAATGTTTAAAAGGCTGTGGACTGAGGTGTCACTACATGCCTGGAACTGCATCAGTTCTAGAGGGTGGTTGTGTGTTTGATACATATAACATTTTTTTTATAGGTCAAGAGTGACAAGAGCACACAGTCCACCTGATGGTAAGTAGTTGCTGTGGCACAGACATCTACATCTATCCTCGTTTGCGAATCAAATTGCAGATGCGTTGTCAGCGAGGACTAAGATGCCTCTTTCCAGTAAGAAGGGTCTCCGGTTCTCTACACTCACTACAGCAGCATTAAACTGCTATTTTGCACTGGTATTCTGTGAGAATGTGGTCCTCGGTCAAGCTGATCATTCGTGCTACAACTATAATTAATATAGCTGCAGCATGGCTCTACCACGTTAAATTATCTAACAATCATATTTTTTATTTTCAGATGCATTCCTGAGCAACCTCCAAATACAAGTACCAAAGGCATGGAGATAGATGTTCTCGAAGAACTCGTAGGTTTGTTGCTTATACTAAACTAACTCTGCTTATATTATACTAAACTAACTCTGCTTATATTATACTAAACTAACACTTGAAGCATACATTCTAAATTTATTATTTAATATTGAGTTTATTTAAGACCATACCATTCACAAATATTGCTTGTTTTCAGGAATTGATTCTAATGCTAATGTGGTGAAACAAATGTTGCCAAATGGTAGCAAATGTACAAAAAGCAAAAGGTATGATAAATTCAGTTTATTCTTAGACATAATTAGCAAAGTTTCAATATCTATCCTCAAATCACGATAAGAGTTCTTGTTGTTCATCTAATCCAAAGATTACAGTTCCACTACACTTCAATGGTTTTATCAACTACTTTTACTGTTAAGGTTACATTTCTCTGAACTCCCCTGATGACATCCACTTTATTTGTTACCTTATCTAAGTGAATACATTAAAAGTTTAAAATAAAAATATATAAATAATAAATTAATATTTTAAGTGTATCATTCTGTCATAAAATATGAATATAGAACTTAATTATTTTATTTATTTCACTTCAGGTTACATGGTGAATAAAATAGTATCAAGGAAAAGAAAATTGGTTAAAATTTTGACTAATATTGCAACTGAAACTTTAGGTGACTCAGTATCACAAAGACTTGATCAAGCCCAATCCCTGTCAAGAAATAAAACCTATTGAAAACTTTATTTGTTAAACAAACAAGGCAGACTTTCTTGTTTATGCAATTAAAACAAATTCATAAAAGCAAAATGGCCAGAAGGTTTACCTTAGATGAAAAATTAATGGCTTAATAATGAAACAAAGCCCGAAAAGTTATAAACTATTAGAAAAATGTTTGCTTTGCCTAATAAACGGACATTAAATAGACTTTCTGAGAAGGTTTCAATACAACCAGGACTCAATCCATTAATATTTGAACATATATCAAATACAACCAAAAATGGGACACTAAACAAAAGCTGCACAATCGTTTTTGACGAAGTTTCTCTGACACCACATTTAACTTTTAATGAGAAAGATGATATAATTAATGGGTTTGTAGATATAGCTGGAGAGAGAAACTGAAATATTGTGATCATGCTTTAGTTTTATGCTAAGAGGAATATGCTCTCCATGGAGACAGAGTATAGCATTTATTTCTGTGAAGGCACAGTATCAGCAGCAGAGCTGCAATGCATTTTAAAACAGATTGTGTCCCAAGTAATACTAACTGGGTTAATACCTTTAGGTCTTGTTTGTGACCAAGGGTCCACATTTCGAACAGCAATAAGAAGACTTAGGGAAGATACAATTCGTAGGCGGAATATTCAAGGTGTTCATGATGGTGTGTACCATTCTTCATTACTTAAAAACCAGTTGTACTTCAGGACAAATATTATTTATTTTAATTATTTTACAGATGGATCAGTTAATATTGTTGATCACGATTTAAGCATATTTTCGACCCACCTCATCTCTTAAAGGGTTTAAGGAATAATTTTTAAATAAAGATATAATCTGGGAAAAACTGCCCTTTGAAAGATATTGAGTTAATTTTGATTTGATAGCAAATTGGGACACACAAGGCACTACCAGTTAACGGCTCATCATGTTGATCGCCAAAAGATCAAAAAAATGAAGGTCAGCGTAGCTGCTCAAGTATTTAGTGCTCGAACTGCTGCTATGCTCAAATATACAAATGCACTCAGTAAGTAACGATTGCTATATTGATTTGTAGGCTTATTTAATTTATGTATATAGGTACTATTGTAAAATCTGACCATAACTCTCAATTTGTAAATACATTGTATATTACAACACAAAATAATGACATTATTAAATGAGACAACCTTTATCTTTCAAGTCCTGTTTATTACTGAATTAAATTTATAATTTGTATTACATTAGGCATTTTGAAGAAAAAAGTGGCATAAATTACTTTTTTTTTACTAATATATTTACTATTGGAATTTTTTAGACAGATCATTTACAATACAAGCTATCCGATTATGGAATGATTTGCCATTATCAGCAAGACGCTCTCAATCTTTTCCGGTTTTAAGAAACATGTACACAATTACTATGTTCATCTTTGATTCTATCAAATTCATTTGTATATAATAATTATTCTACTATTATCTAGTTGCACTATTTGTTTGTATTTATTGAACATTTATGTTGTATGTAATAGTTTTAAAATATATATTTGTATTTTTATATATATTTATGTATACATATATTAAATATGTATGTATTTAACTTATATACCATTTTATATTATGCATCTTTATTACTATTTTATGGTTAATAATAAAAATAATGTTACTTTTGTCGCCAAATGACACACATGTTGTTATTGTTTTCTTGCAATCATGTCCATCCCAAGGTTGTCTGGAAGAGATTGTTCTTAACAATAAGACTGCCCATTGTACAACATTTCTTTTTTCTCCTTTTTTGTTCATATTTATATTTTTTTTTTGGCTTACAATAAAGTGTTATCTATCTATACGCTGTTATCTATATATACGCTCACGGAATCCACTAATGTAAATACATTAGTGGATTCCGTGAGGCACACTACAATTATATAAAGGTTAAAAAAGTCTGTTGTTGTAGGCAAATAAGAAGTGTATTTTGGAGAAACACTTGCAGGTGCAACTGTAAAAGAAATTAAATTAAAGAGTACTTTTTTTTCCAGATTATTTTCATACTGCAAACTCTGACGCAACAATGGCCACAACAGCAGAAGTTGTTGAATTCTTCGACACACTGTTTGACAGCGTCAATGGCTACCCGGGTGGTGTACAAAGAGGAAAGTTAAGACGAGCAGTTAAACAAAATTCACAACATCACACTTTTTGGATTAAAGCCATTAATAAAATATAAAAATGGTTTTTAGACACCAGTAGCAAACTTGCTACACAAGCAGGAAAACCTCGATTAGTGAGTGCCATCCCAACAAGGATGGATTACAACTCTTGAAAGCTTTATAAGGGTTTCAAATTATTATTTGAACAGTATAATGTAGAATATTATTATCCGAGGAATATTAACCAAGACCCATTAGAAAATTTTTTGGACGTATAAGAGCTATAAATTATAGAAATGTTAACCCAGATGCAAACACATTTATATATGCCTTTAAATCTTAATATTATCTAACATGCTTAGTCACATTCCAAATTTCTAATTGTGAAGAGGATAATGGAGAAACATTATTAAATGTTAGTGTTCTTTTCAAAACGTTTATAATAATAAAGAGAATGACTCGCAAAACACTACCAGTGTTTTGCGAGATCTCCATCTTCTTCACAAGCAAGTTCAAGAGAAAACTGGTGAATGATGCAGTCATGGAAAAATTAAAGTCCACTGCTCAGCTTACACTGCTGGATACATTTGTCGGAAAATAACGAAAGCTATTCGTTGTAAGGATTGCATCAAAACATATTAGCAGTACAGAGACAAACATTCATTCTTACATTAAATTTAGAGAGTATAAATTGTTAAAAAATAATAATTTGGCATACCCTAACGAAAAATTCCTTATCTTGTACAGGGATGGTACTCACTTTATTCATAACTATTTGAATTATAGCTGTATTGGAAGTAATATAAAAGTAATTTGAAAAGAAAAATATTGAGCACTTTGAGTTTTCCTGGCTAGGTGTAATACATGCCTTAATTGTCAAAAACTTTTTCATCAATATTTTAATTAGATTACATGGGCACAATTGGTGCAACATAAATAATAAAATTTTGAAAGGTGATATTGATGAAAAATATGTGTCTAAAATGGGTGAACCCCAAAAATTGGCCTTAAAGAAGTATAAAAGTTTTAGGTTAAGAAAAAAATGTTTAAGTAAATAAAATGTTGATGAAGTGACGACATGGATATGCAGGTAGCTTAGGACCATGCTTTGTGGTATTTCTTGGGGGAGGCCTATGTTCAGCAGTGGACTGTAAGGGCTGTAATGATGATGATGAAATAAATGATTCCTGAAACGCAACGCTGTTTCAGACTTCGCAAACCAACTTACTCCTAAAAATCTCTGGTCTGTAGCAACTAGAATATTTTTCTATAGCGAGTCAATTTTATGCTATATTACACTTTTAGCATATTGAGCATACTTGTTATTGTTAATGTTGATATTTGTTTATTTTTCAGATGCTTGTCATGGAACAACCTCCAAGTGAAAGTACCAACACCATGGAGATAATGTTCTTTTAAAGTAATTTATATTACTATAACTTAGTTATATGATAATATAGATTACTTTTAATTACGATTATACTAAACTAACTGTCGTTACAGTATAGCTGTACAGAGTTAATACATACAATACAGAAGCTATTATATATTTATTCTTTAATTTTGGGTTTATGTATAAGGACATAAAATTCACAAATAGTTTGTTTTCAGGAATACAATTATAATGCTGATGTGGTGAGACAAATGTTGCCAGAAGGTACAAAATGTACACATTGGCAAAAAGGTATGATAAATTCCGTTTATTCTTAGACATAATTAGGCAAAGTTTCAATATCTATCCTCAAATCACGATAAGAGTTCTTTGTTCTTCATCTAATCTAAAGATTACAGTTCCACTACACTTCAATGGTTTTATCAACAACTTATTTACTGTTAAGGTTACACTTATTTGGAAACCTCGCCTGAAGACATTGAGAAAGCTCCTGAGAATGGATGTATACAATGTTAATATTTATATTTTTTATTTCTTATTTACTGCATCTACCACTTTATTTTCACCACACCATGGGTTGACTGATAGAGAATGCCAACTGCCATGAAGCCTGCCCTTTGTTACATTAATATACATAATATAATTTATGATTATCATTCAGTCATAAAATATAAATAGTGACTTTATTTTATTTATTTCTTTTTAGGTTTGATGTAGAAATGGAATTAAAGAAGAGAAGTTGTTAAAATTTTGACAAAGATTGTAACTGAACCTATAGGTGAATAAGCCTCACAAAGACTTGCTTAATGTCTAATCTCTTTCAAAATATAGAGAACTATTTGAAAACATTTATATGTTAAACAAATAACTTTCTTATTAATACAATTAAAACAATTTGTAATAAAAAAAATGGCCAGGTAGCCAAGATGAAAAATAAATAGCATTGCTACTAATAAAATAAAGCTCCAAAGACTATATAAACTATTAGAAAAAATCGTTTGTCTTGCCTAACAAACAAATGTTATATAGACAAAATAATTTAGCATACCCTAGCAAAAGTTCCTTATCTTATACAGGTTAGGTGCTCAGTTAATTCATAACTATTTAAATTATAGCTGTTTAAAATTTGTATAAAAGTAACTTGAAAAGTCAAATATTAAGCACTTAAATATGCTTCCTGTGGCTTAATTTCCTTAATTTGCTTTATTTAATGAGCTATAAATATTGTTCTGTTTCTCGTCAAATTGTACTTATGTTCAATTTTCTAATTTGTTTATATAACTTAATGTGCCTTAATTTAATCTTAAGATTACGTTTGTATATTATGTTGTTGTGCTTGATTAAAAATAAATGTTAATGTACTATAATTGTTTCATTATAAGTAAAATTATGTTATTGTCCCTGTAAAGCACCCTATGTCGATATCGATAAAGTAAGAACACCACTAAATATCGATATCGATGATTTGAAGGTGTGTGCTTGACATCACTAAGCCATACAGCCATACTAAATATGTATAGTCATTAACCATCTGTCAAAATGGGCGACGCAGCGCCAAAACGCGTAGTTGGGAAACTTGACTAAAAGTCACTGTCGTATCTGTAGCTTGCTACATATCTATTTATCTATGTTATTGTTTGTCTAACATGTGCGGCGCCATATTTGTGTATTATTTAAAATTGAAATAGAATATGTTCAAGACTTCGAGAACTTATATATTAAGTTGCATGTGCCTACAACAACTTTGAGTGTTTCGTTATCTCGAATACATCTCGTATTCAAGGATCCAGGATGCTTATCCCATGTTGTTTACGGAAGATGAGATCACGACTGAGATTCCATTAAAAGGTATACGAAGACGGTCGTCAGAATTTTTCTATTTAATTTTCATTAATTAATCAATCCTAAATAAACATCCTATAAAAGTCCGCTGCTGAACTTAGACCTTCCTCATAGATTGTCGCTTAGGGGGTATTTTGTCGTAGTATAAATATAATGCCTTGTTGCCACCCTTGGCAGCCAGTTGACTAAAATTTTCCATAAATTTTATTAAAATGGACACCAGTATGTCATATACATATTGTAATCTAAATACCTTTACAGTGTAAAATATGAAAGTTAAGACAATACCAGTGTCATTACAAGTATGGGCTATAACTTATATTTGAATGCAAAAGTTTAAAATTTTTGATCTGTTCGATCATTAAAATCTTACATGATCTGAGTTCCAACTGGCGTAAGCCAGGTTGGTTTCTATCTTTAAATTGAAAAAATATTTTAGTACGAAGGATTAAATATTTAAAATAATTTTATATATTAAGAATTTTAATAATAATAGTTAATTTAAATATAGCTATTTTGACAGAAAAATACTTAAATACTTTTACCACGGCAGTATAGACTGT
>JAGSMP010001965.1:0-36392 GCA_029286625.1 Parnassius orleans
AGACTGTAATAAATGATATATCTAATAATTATCTATCTGATAACCATCAGGTTTTTTAAGGTGAAAAGGGGCAAGTGAGCATACAGTTTACCTAATGGTAGGTTAGTAGTTAGTAAAGTAGTTATCAAGTTTATAAATCTCGAAGAACATTTTGTACATTTATTATATTGTATAACATATGATATGATTTAAGGCCACCCCAAGTACTCAATTCCAAATTACCACCCTATAGAGATTATAAAATAAACAGTTAAAACAGAATTTAATTACCTCTTTCACCACTCAACTTCTTTTCTACAGGTTGAGGCTGATTTGTATGATCTCTCAGGTATGATTAGGAGCATATATTCTTGGGACACAGTAGTTGTGTTCTGTTTCAAGGAAATTTATGTTTTCCTTAAATACTGTGAAAAATAATGCAATGGAAATCTATAAAAAACACAAAGATTATTTATAACACCACAACAATTTATTTATAAATATGCTCGACTTTGAGTGAAGGTCGTGACAAATTATTGATGAGTAGGGTGGATGCCCCTAATACCAGCCTTTTCGACTTTTTACTTTGTAAATAAGATTTCTAGTAGTCTTAACTACAAATATTGTCTTTAAAAATTCTTCAACTAGAGGAAAGTATATTTCAAATATTACCACACAGTTTCTAAGAGTGTTAAATTAAAAATCAAAACACGCACGCAACGGAAAACGCTCATTTTCCTAATTTTTTGACAAGTTATGGTCCCGATAAAATTAAGGATATTTTACATTAGCTCATCTCTAGGCTTTTTGATTTGTATAAATATGACTATAGACATAGTAATGCAGCTTTTTTTTTATATTTACAAGTTTTTGTTTTTAGTGGAAATTAATGGGGCTGTAATTAGATATAGGAAATGTATTTGATAAGTATAAGAAGTACCTAATTTCAGCCACGTAATATAAATCAGGGCTGTCATAAACTGGAATAAATACCATTAATTAGAACATAATTTATTTTAAGGTTAAGGAATTTATGACCAATTCGTCTATGTCTTAAAATTGGTTTTTAATTTTAAAGTTTAGCATAAGGTGTACTTGCTTTTCCATCAGACATTTGTTATATGTTAAACACCTTATATATTTACTTATTTTTTGAGAAAGACAAAAACAAGCAATAAATGTAATTAACTATAACTTAGTAATACTAATTTTATTATAACTTAAGAACATAAATGAAAAACTCATAACAAGGAAAGTGATTCAGGAACATGCTTTTATGCAGTCAATGGAGGAGGATGTTCAGTAGTGGACTTGTGAAGGGCTGAAATGATGAGGGAGATTCGAAAACTTTAATAATTAAATTATTAGAAATTGATGTGCTACATAATTTTTTATCATAATTTGCTTAAATTAATTGTTTAGTGTTAAAAGAAAAATGCAACTGCTTAAAGCTAAAATACAGTAAGGTAAGGAGTAAAACATTAAAATAAAATAATTTTTGTCATCTGTCTTAATACATATTCCATGCTTGTGACACAGAGTTAAAGAGCTTGTGACATGCATGATTCAAAATTAAAAGTTGTTACGAATTTATTTCTGTGCACCTAAAACTTACCTACAATAGGTACCTATAAAAAACTCAAAAGGCATAACCCTATGCTATGCTGGCATTAGGTACACAAAGGACGACATTCGGTACAGGGTGGCTGGAATTTTAGCCATTACGCATTTTTGCTTATCGTCGTTTATAAAATTGTTCTTGAAATAATAATCGTAAATAAATGTTCATTACGTTTTTGATAACTTGAGTGCTAATTAAAATAGCAAGAATTTTTAAAGTTGAAATTGGCATTAAAGGCTGGTAATAGCATCCACACCCTAATTGCACTGACCCTTTGTTTCTGTGAGATGAATTTAATATAATTAGAATAGAATATAAACATTTTTCTCCCCACATACACATTCAATCAATGTGACACCTACATACAGTATCTAATTCTACCATTTAAACATATACATGTTAAATATATTGTTTTTAATTTAAAACTCACCTTCAAGATACAAAGTTGGAATAGCTGTTATGGTTAAACGATGACCTGTAGTTTTGTAATTCGATTCAAAGTGATAATCACATATCTTTTAGTAGTGAAAATTTTCATTGGTTTTATTCTATTTCTAATCTATTTCCAACTTTCGACATCCAAATATGGAACATGTCAGCCCGCTTTACGGGATGAGGAAACCTATGCATAAATGCACCTGAAAATTAACATGTTCTATTAGTTTAACAGTGTGAAATTGTATTGCTACTAACCTTTCCACAATTTGTTTTGATTGTTTTAAAAGGTTAACCGCATTCGTTGAATTATCAATATATAATTGATAGGTTTTCAAATATTTTCTAACTAATTGCATCCAAAACACAAATCTTTTCGTGACGACATAGTAAGAACGAAATAACAGTAATGAATGAATGTAACAAAAATATTAATATGAACAAAGAAAATTATTAGGTTAACAAACTAACTTCATAATCGTGATGGCGCTCATGAAAATGGCGCTGCTGTTTACCATAGAATCTTGTTGACGTTTGGCGCCATTTTTAATAAATAGCGTCAAACTTTTTCGCGAAACGTCGTAAGAGGGCCTGTTTCCATACATTTTAGACTTTAAATTTTAGTACCAACTTTCCTCCCCTGTTGTGCAGAGCGCAAAGGGTCGCACGTATGGCTGTGATGGAGTGGAATAATGAAAAGTTATACGTTTCTTGAGATTACAAACATAGCCATGCTTAGGCAATGATAAAATATATTCATATAATAAACATTTACACTCATCAAATATAGAGTTTATGTAATATTCCTTGAAATTCAAGGAATATTAACGTAAAGACCACACGTCCCGTTTTTAACAGAACTTTTAAACGAAAAAAATTTTTAACTATGAAGTTCGTCAGACACGAACAGTGAGCCGACCAAAAATAACATGGGATAATTTAAAATTTTGCAGAAACTGGGGGGTATTCAAACACCGCACCAACAATTCAACATATTCTTTTGCATTTTTAATCTATATTTTATCTTGGTACAATGCCAGTAGAAAAGTATTTTTCTATAATGAATAAATTGTGGACGTCTTACAGGTTCCAGTTCTAAAGGCGATATTGATAACAAAGGCCAATGTAAAAAACTTGCCCAGAATTTTATTCTTATTTAAAATCATCACTAAGAAGCAAATTTGTTCCACTGACAAATATAAATATAATTAAAAATATGTTGCATTTAATAATTACTGTCTGAGGAACTTTGCTTTAATGAAGCTGGTGAACTGGTGATTAATTTTAATTTTCACAATTTGTTATAATAAAAATAATTATAATTAATGTGATTATAATTATAGTGAACACTAATTGTATAAAGTTACAGTTTTTAAATAAATAACATAATATTTATTTATTATTAACCTAGCAGGTTAACAATAAATAAATAAAACTGGGGAGTATAAATAAACCCATGTCCCGTTTTGAGTTAAAAAATAAATGGTCAGTTTACATTAATGCCAACTTTAACGCCGTTCAACGGCATTGAAATTGAAATGACGTTGACCGTCCAAGTGTGGCCACTCGCTTTATCGCGTTAAAATTAAGGCAAATTGTTATCAACATCACCTTTAGAACTGGAACCTGTAAGTGATATTTTTCAGACGTCCACAATTTATTCATAATAGAAAAATACTTTTTCTACTGGAGCATTTGTACCAGGTAGAAAAAAAATATATTCGATTAAAATTCAAAAGAATTTATGTTGAAGATTGTTGGTGCGAAAGTGCTTGAATACTTCCACCCAACGAGTTTCTGCGAAAACTTTTATATTATCCCATTCGGTTATTTTTTGGTCGGTCCCGCTCTCGCACCGTTCGTGTCTGATGAACTTCATAGTTTTAAATTTTGGGGCGGCTTATGAAAACGGGACTATTTTGCGTCCTGGAGCTTTGTTTGGGGACAACGGGACAGGTGACCGAGAAAAGGGACAGTCCCGTTCAAAACGGGACGTATGGTCACTTTACATTAATATTCCTTGAATTTCAAGCAAGATGAACGTTGACGCTAATACTCTATATTTGATGAGTGTAAATTTTTATTATATGAATATATTTTATCATTGCCTAAGCATGGCTCTATTTGCAGAATCTCAAGAAACGTAATAACTTTTTCATTATTCCACTCTATCATAGCCATACGTGCGACGTTGCGCTCACCGTGTATAATGAGACAAACGTAGTGTGGCCGCTTCAACGCGTTAATTCGTGCCTTAATCTCTTTGATGTACCGCCACTCGAGTTATCGCCCACGGCAAAAGCATTGTTAATGCCGTTGTCAAATTATCGCGTTAAGTCGGCCACACCTACATTTAACGTCCATCAACGCGATAATCAACGGCATTTCTCGTTATGCTGGGGCTACAACCTAACGAGAAACGTCAATGCCCATAAACGCAACAATTATTGCCTTAATTTTAACGCGAAAGTGAGTGGCCACACTTGGACGGTCAACGTCATTTCAATTTCAATGCCGTTGAACGGCGTTAAAGTTGGCATTAATGTAAACTGACCATTTATTTTTATCTCAAAACGGGACATGGGTTTATTTATACTCCCAGTTAGCAGGTTAACAATAAATAAATATTATGTTATTTATTTAAAACTGTAACTTTATACAATTAGTGTTCACTATAATTATAATCACATTAATTAAAATTATTTTATTATAACAAATTGTGAAAATAAAATTAATCACCAGTTTACCAGCTTCATTAAAGCAAAGTTTCTCAGACAGTAATTATTAAATGCAACATATTTTTTAATTATATTTATATTTGTCAGTGGAACTGGTGCGAAAGTGTTTGAATACTTCCACCCAACCAGTTTCTGCGAAAACTTTTAAATTATCCCATTCGGTTATTTTTTGGTCGGTCCCGCTCTCGCACCGTTCGTGTCTGACGAACTTCATAGTTTAAAATTTTTTTTCGTTTAAAAGTTCCGTTAAAAACGGGACGTGTGGTCACTTTTTGTTAATATTCCTTGAATTTCAAGGAATATTAACGTAAACTCGTTATTTGATGAGTGTAAATGTTTATTATATGAATATATTTTATCATTGCCTAAGCATGGCTCTGTTTGCAGAATCTCAAGAAACGTAATAACTTTTTCATTATTCCACTCCATCACAGCCATACGTGCGACCCCGTTGCGCTCACCGTGCACAATGAGACAAACGTAGTGTGGCCGCTTCAACGCGTTAATTCGTGCGTTAATCTCTTTGATGTACCGCCACTCGAGTTATCTCCCAACGGCAAACGGCATTGTTAATGCCGTTGTAAAATTATCACGTTAAGCGTGGCCACACCTACATTCAACGCCCATCAACGCGATAATTAACGGCATTTCTCGGTGTATCCAGCATTAGTGTGTAGCCCGAGCATCACAGCCATACGTGCGACCCCGTAGCGCTCACCGTGCACAATGAGACAAACGTAGTGTGGCCGCTTCAACGCGTTAATTTCGTGCGTTAATCTCTTTGATGCACCGCCACTCGAGTTATCGCCCAACGGCAAACGGCATTGTTAATGCCGTTGTAAAATTATCACGTTAAGCGTGGCCACACCTACATTCAACGCCCATCAACGCGATAATTAACGGCATTTCTCGTTGGTGTAGCCCCAGCATTAGACAGAGAGTAGCTTGCTACATATTTATTTATCTATGACAGAGAGTCAGAGAGGCGGCGAATATCTAGTATAGTGATAGTTGCTTCGTCGCGGAACGGAATGGATATGGTTTTAGTTTTACGTTATGAGAAGTTACGTTAGCTAGCTGTGTTGCGTTTGGATTTAATCGATTAAGCGTTATTGTAAAAACCGTTGTCCATGTGCATTATATCGATACGATATGTTTTGTTATGTAACCATTTTTAGTTACGTTTTGACATATCGTACTCATGCATAGTCGGCACGCAAGAAATAAGCTCCTAGATATTTTGTAATTTTTAGAGTATAATAGTGGTTAATTATTGTAATTAATTGTTTTCAAAATGGTTACATGTTCTGTAAGTGACTGTGACGTCAATAATAGAAATAATCCTGATAGTTGCACATTTCACAGGTAAATTGCAAGACATCGTTACTGCTATGACCCGTCTATTTTGGTTAAAATTTATGTTGTATGCTGTTTAAAATATAGAATATTTTCAATTATTTTATTAATTTTGATATTTGGCAAAAAGGTCACGTTGTTGATAATTTGTATGGTTTTCGTGAATACATTTTTAAACAAAATATTTTACACGTACGCTGGGATTGACTCGAACTATATCAAAATTAATGTCGATATTTAACTTGAAAGTTTATAAAGAATCGATCGACTTGCCCACACAACAAAAGAGGAATGAAATTAAATGTGACGTTCCAGCGGCAAAGGTACTTTATGGTGGGTATTGAGTTATGCATATATCCTGTAATCTGCGACTGATACACTATTCAAATAAAAAAAAGATTGTCCTTGTGACATGTGTAGTTACGGAGATATTAATTTTTGAAAATGTTAATAGAAATTGTACTTTTAGGAAATAGCTATTTTAAGTTAAAGGACACGAAAAGTTATGTTATTGTTGTAAGTTACATACTGAGCAACGATTAATTATTCTTAAAGCTTCTATGTTTCTAAAAATATAGCTAAAAAATTGATTTAACAAATGAGAACCTTGATAATAGATCATTAATTGTGCCTTCTAAACTCTGGAATTTATATATTTTTTTAATTTTAATGATATTTTTGCATTGAAGCCTCCATATTTTAATTAGATCCATTAGAAAATAAAAAAAATACGAAATAAAAATCAAGTTTTATTTTTATTATAACAAATGTGAAAAAATAAAATTAATCACCAGTTTACCAGCTTCATTAAAGCAAAGTTTCTCAGACAGTAATTATTAAATGCAACATATTTTTTAATTATATTTATATTTGTCAGTGGAACTGGTGCGAAAGTGTTTGAATACTTCCACCCAACCAGTTTCTGCGAAAACTTTTAAATTATCCCATTCGGTTATTTTTGGTCGGTCCTGCTCGCACCGTTCGTGTCTGACGAACTTCATAGTTTAAAATTTTTTTCGTTTAAAAGTTCCGTTAAAAACGGGACGTGTGGTCATTTTGTTAATATTCCTTGAATTTCAAGGAATATTAACGTAAACTCGTTATTTGATGAGTGTAAATGTTTATTATATGAATATATTTTATCATTGCCTAAGCATGGCTCTGTTTGCAGAATCTCAAGAAACGTAATAACTTTTCATTATTCCACCCATCACAGCCATACGTGCGACCCCGTTGCGCTCACCGTACAATGAGACAAACGTAGTGTCCGCTTCAACGCGTTAATTCGTGCGTTAATCTCTTTGATGTACCGCCACTCGAGTTATCTCCCAACGGCAAACGGCATTGTTAATGCCGTTGTAAAATTATCACGTTAAGCGTGGCCACACCTACATTCAACGCCCATCAACGCGATAATTAACGGCATTTCTCGTTGGTGTAGCCCCAGCATTAGTGTAGCCCGAGCATCACAGCCATACGTGCGACCCCGTAGCGCTCACCGTGCACAATGAGACAAACGTAGTGTGGCCGCTTCAACGCGTTAATTTCGTGCGTTAATCTCTTTGATGCACCGCCACTCGAGTTATCGCCCAACGGCAAACGGCATTGTTAATGCCGTTGTAAAATTATCACGTTAAGCGTGGCCACACCTACATTCAACGCCCATCAACGCGATAATTAACGGCATTTCTCGTTGGTGTAGCCCCAGCATTAGACAGAGGTAGCTTACATATTTATTTATCTATGACAGAGAGTCAGAGAGGCGGCGAATATCTAGTATAGTGATAGTTGCTTCGTCGCGGAACGGAATGGATATGGTTTTAGTTTTACGTTATGAGAAGTTACGTTAGCTAGCTGTGTTGCGTTTGGATTTAATCGATTAAGCGTTATTGTAAAAACCGTTGTCCATGTGCATTATATCGATACGATATGTTTTGTTATGTGTAACCATTTTTAGTTACGTTTTGACATATCGTACTCATGCATAGTCGGCACGCAAGAAATAAGCTCCTAGATATTTTGTAATTTTTAGAGTATAATTATAATTATTGTAATTAATTGTTTTCAAAATGGTTACATGTTCTGTAAGTGACTGTGACGTCAATAATAGAAATAATCCTGATAGTTGCACATTTCACAGGTAAATTCAAAGACATCGTTACTGCTATGACCCGTCTATTTTGGTTAAAATTTATGTTGTATGCTGTTTAAAATATAGAATATTTTCAATTATTTTATTAATTTTGATATTTGGCAAAAAGGTCACGTTGTTGATAATTTGGTGGTTTCGTGAATACATTTTTAAACAAAATATTTTACACGTACGCTGGGATTGACTCGAACTATATCAAAATTAATGTCGATATTTAACTTGAAAGTTTATAAAGAATCGATCGACTTGCCCACACAACAAAAAGAGGAATGAAATTAAATGTGACGTTCCAGCGGCAAAGGTACTTTATGGTGGGTATTGAGTTATGCATATTCCTGTAATCTGCGACTGATACACTATTCAAATAAAAAAAAGATTGTCCTTGTGACATGTGTAGTTACGGAGATATTAATTTTTGAAAATGTTAATAGAAATTGTACTTTTAGGAAATAGCTATTTTAAGTTAAAGGACGAAAAGTTATGTTATTGTTGTAAGTTACATACTGAGCAACGATTAATTATTCTTAAAGCTTCTATGTTTCAAAAATATAGCTAAAAATTGATTTAACAAATGAGAACCTTGATAATAGATCATTAATTGTTTCTAAACTCTGGAATTTATATATTTTTTTAATTTTAATGATATTTTTGCATTGAAGCCTCCATATTTTAATTAGATCCATTAGAAAATAAAAAAAATACGAAATAAAAATCAAGTTTTATTTTTTATTATAAAAAATCGCGATACATTAGATACCATTACTTTTTCATTGTAATAAACAAAATATTCTTTGGATGAATCAACGTAACACTTCTATTAAAATTTGATACAAGTAACAGAATCTTATTTAAGCTCTTATTTTTAATTTTTTACTCTCTTAAACTTACATAACAATCACAGTCATTGTTCCATACATTTGAGAAAAGGTACCTGGAAATTACATAAAAAAACTACTTCCAAAATATGAAATTAACAAGACACGCATCGATAAGTTACTATAATTAACGTATTAATTCTGGTAATACAAAGTGCAAAGTAAAAGAAAACAGTTATTTAAAGAAAAGGGTCCTTATGGAGCATTTAGATAGATTAAAGATGTGACTGCTCTAAACGACTTTTTTTACAAAATCATATTCCGCCGGACTTGGTTTCTGTGACCAACTTCACCACGGTAGTACACGTAGGTTATTTTACGTGTTTTGACCTCGAGACCACTGCAACTAGGCTGAGACTGCATATTAAATGTTGGCAGGACTTGCGAAACATTTTCCAAAGGATCTTGTGATGCCCTCTGGTCAGGTTTAGGGCAAAGTAAAAAACAAGGGCGGTAGATGTTAAAAACCAAAGCAGAACGTAACGAAAAATTATTTCTAAATTTCCTATGGCACGGTCATTAGGTACCTTTTCTACTAAACTTTGAGATCACATTATGAGTTAGTGGCTTACATAAAAGAAAAAAGAAAAATATGAAAAAGAAGGGAAAATCTTGTAGTTTAATATTAAGTAATAAAAAAACGTATTTTTGTCTCGTTTTCACAAAACATTAAATAACTCTGAAACTAAAAACCTCCATAAGGTATCTTTGTGCGGGTTGGTTGGAAGGCAAAGAACTCAACAATTTGCAGCAAACATTTTCTTGACGAGTAAAAAGAAAAAGAAGAATAAAAACAAATTTATTAAAAGGAGCCATTCCTACATTATTTGTACCAGTGAGTATAATATTTTAGTAGACTTAAAAAAATTACTTCAAAAACTTTAATTTTAAACATTAAAGATAAAAAATCTTGAGATTATCCTATTTAAGCCATTATGAACCCAACTATCAATATTCTATTCTATTCTATAAACCAAAAAAATATATAAACTTACTTCACCCCCCGCACCTCACGGTCACACGAGTACAATATTCATAGAATCACGCTATTTTCTCCAGTGTTGCGCGGAGTTTCGGATTATATTCCCAAGTCACAATGATACAACTTTTAGCGAAATTAGGTATAGTAATATATTTAGTAATGCTCCTGAAACATCGCTAGACGCCCGCACATGAGACGCGTGGTTCAGTATGTCAGGATAGTTTAAATTCCAAAGTATTGATACTCACAACGCTCGATGCCAGATTCATGCTTGATGCCCGATGGCTGTATGCCGAGGGCTTGATAGCGTGGTTCATCGCCTACAGTGTTAGTCGTAGAGAAGAAGAACTCGTGGCAAAGTAACAGCTGCGCGGATTAATAGTTCTACGAGATTAAGCTTCACTTGCCGCGGTCAGTCCATGGATGGGTGACCGTTTTCTTAACAAACCGATCTGTATCCTCAAACACTTGGTGCACTTTAATATCTCCCGCGTATTTGGCTTGTCTCTGTTAAGATCATTATGTTTTTAAAATTCATGCAGCTAAAATGATAATAAGTTTATTATTACTTTATATTTTTCAGGGACAGATGAAAGAGGGAGTAGCCTCATCGTATGTTATTCGTGACATAAACCCTCCACCTTTGAAATCACAAGATCTAGAAAGAAGTGATCAACTTACAACAAGAAAAAGAAGTATTATATACTCCGTGTCTCAGTTTTTTATTTCACCAGCAAAACTTTTCAAAATGATTACTTTAATCAAATTAATTATAGTTACTTACTGGCCTTTAAACAGAACAATCTTAATTAACTGATTCCTACAAGTTTCCTTACCAAAAATTATTAAGTTTACAGTTTACTTTCATATTTAAGTCCGATGTTAAAATAAACTTCTATAATGCATTTAATTATTAAATATTTGTAATTATTAAAAGTAATATTTATATGAAAAATAAAGCAGCCATTTTATACTCCGTCTCCTCGTTTTTTATTTCACCAGCATGGCTTATCAGTTCTCTACAAAGAATACGCACATGTATTTTTTGTCCGGGGAAAATGTGAGTGAACCCGGATGTACCGAGAATTGTACCCAAACAATCGACAGCCGAGTCACTCCACGATGTCCAACATTTACCAACGCTTATTGGATAATAGCTCTTTTTACGTGCCTACGCATGCGCAAGGACGAGGGAGAGCTCAGAGCTGCATACTCCCAAAGCTTCTACGATGACGTCCTGAATTACTTTGAAGAAGATCCCCGGAGGAGCACGCGTGACGCGGCACGTCGCTTTATGTACAACACGCCAAGATTGTAAGAAATAAAGAACAAGATCCCAACTGGAGGAAATTGAAAAATAATCCGCGACACTTCGCGCAACCTACTAGTCGATTAAAAAGTACAGATGTCAAAAAATACATCACAATCAAGGCCAAATTCATCAGAGAGGCCGAAAAGCTCCTAATACGTGTCATCCAAGAAGACTCCTTCAAACAAGAGACAGCCGATCTCCGTAAAGATAAAAGGTCGCCCATGATAGCCGCCACGACCGCTCCAAATAGAAGACGGGAATGAAAGACGGATCATCGCTCTACAAAGTCGCATAGCCGCCGTGAAGGGAGTCACAGAAGACATGAAGGGGCCACCTATATTGGACGGTGATCATTAAATCACGCAACTTTACATCGACTGGACGCATTGTAGCCTGCATCATTGCGGAACCGAACCTACCATCAACGAGGTTCGACAGCACTACTGGGTGATCCGACTTCGACCCACCACGAAAAAGATAGTGAGCCAATGCGTAAAGTGTCGCATTAGAAAAGCGCAACCGCTAGCGCCAGCCACCGGTGATTATCCCAGCACACGTCTCGCTCATCACCAGATACCGTTTACCTTCACCTGTCTACACTACTTTGGGCCACCGGAACTTCAAAACCGGCGGGAGCCTCATGGACGAGGCCCCGATCTCCAGGTGGGCGATCCAGTCCTAATAGCCAATGGCCAGTTACCTCGTAACACCTGGCCACGAGGAAGGGTGGAAGCTGTATACCCCGGCGCGGACGGACAGATCCGCACTGTGGAGGTACGCACCGCAAACGGCCTAATTAAAAGGCCAACCAGGAAACTCGTGCCGCTGCCGAAATAAACGCAACGTCGCTCACCGAAATGGATGCAGCGCCGCTGTGAGAAGATCGTCGCGACGCTGCACGGCGGGAGAGATGTTCGCGACGGTGAAGTGTTTGGAAACAAAATGATCGAAAAATAATATTAAAAGTGAAATTGGTGACAAAACTGAGTGAAAAGTGCAATAATATAATTTTATAACATGTTTAAAACCTTAATATGTTAGTATAGAGCATCATTTGGTAATAGTTAGGAAAATAACTCTTATTTATACAAACGAAAAGTCGACCAATCAGAGCACGACATATTATAGCTAGGCGTTTTTAATTAACTGCGTAATAGTTGATCACGTTAATGATGGAATTTTTTTATGTTCTAGAAGAATTGTAAACATGGTAGTGAATTAGATTAAGGTTTATAGATTAAGGAAATAAAAGAATATTTGGCGTGATGAAACTTATTTCCTACTTATAGCAAAATTAAAGAATTAATGTACCCAAATATTGTGAATACAGCCGCGCGACATGTTTAGATTAGGGTGGCGCAATTCATTTCAATAATGGATTCCAACAAGGAAACATCATTGTTGCTCCTGCTTTTTGTTTTCTTCGGCGCCATTGACGTCGCGTTCTTAATAAAAAGACAATACTGGATTGATCCTTTGTTTAAAAATCGGCATGTGAATAGTGATTATGTAACAGTATACAAATTGTTGAAAAATTGTAATAACAAAAAATTCTTTAATTACGTTCGATTGTCAAAAAAGTCTCGGCGAATTATTACGTCCATGAATCCTACAAAGCAGGACGCATTTGAACTTTAATGATAAATTGTTCTGTGTCGAATTCGCTCATTGTGCAATAATTGCTCGAACGTGCGCTTGCAACACTGGCTCGAAGCCGACTAATCGCAAGCGGCCAGTGTTGCCAAGTCTAGACCGGTCCGAGTCGCCAAAAATTTGTTGTCAAGCAGTCTAAATATCCTAATTTGTTTTCTCTGTAATGTAGCCTAAAATCGCCTGCTGAATTGTCAGGTAGCCTTAAAGGCTATTTTTACACGTAGATCTACCTTAATCAACCTTATTTATAATTTTAACAAGATAAAATTTGAAGCAGTTTATCGTAAACGTGAAAGAAACGATCAAAATATAAAATATCAACATATAAAATATGTGTGTTGCACAAAATTGAAACGAAATATTTTACTTACAATTAAAGAGATTAACGAATTATATACACACATATATATATATATATATATCTTTTCGGCTTATATGTGTATATAATTCATTTTTTTTTGTATACAGTACTTATTATCTTGATCAATCTCACGAAGTTTCAGACTTAGGAAACAAATACTTTCTGAAATAAAAAAAATATCAAACTTTGCTAATTTAACCTTAAATTTCGTACTACATATTTTATTGTTTTTGACGTAATTTTGACAGCAGGATTTTAGGAAGTTTTAATAATGCATTTTTATTTTGCAAATAAGAAGTTGACCCCTTTTCGTCGACTGCGACACGTTGAGTGGCATGGGGGTGAGGGCCTATGCCTCCCCCCAACTCTCTCCCCCATAAATCAGGTTTATAATATCAAAAAATTACGAAAACATAACCTCAAAATGCGATTTTAAAAAAAATCGCCTCCACCGCTCCCCCTCCCCACCTCATATATACATATATTTACATCCCTTATATAAAAGTCCTTCCCATTTTTCTTAGGCCATTGATACCTTAAAATCTAGTCTTCTTTGATAGGTCTCTGTGTCAAAAACATATGGTTCATTACATGTATTTTTATTATATATCCTAAGAGACTTACTTAATAAGAGAGAGAATTATATAGCCAAAAATCGCCCTTGTTTTTTTTCCGATGTAGCCTAAATTGCGACCAGTCGCCAATCGGTATTTTCAGTCGCCCCAACACCCTATAAGAGAAGAGAGAGACCACTGCGCGGCTGCCACGCTACCGTCGGCTATGAAAATCACGTGTCGCGCTGCTCTTTTTAGTATGGAAGTCTGCCGCCTGTGAACAGCGCGACTGTCGCGCTGCTACTGCCGCGTCGCTTGCGGCTTAGTGTGAAGGAGCTCTAAGACAATTGTATAGAGAAAATGTTATGCAATAAAGAGGCAAAACGGACATTGGCAAGCGGCTCACTTTAAAGTAACGCTCGAGTCTACCTTATGGCTTCGGGGCCCAGTAACATGGTAGTAGCTGAGGTGACTAGTAGCAGAACCAAGAAGTAGCTCGATATAGAATATAGTGAATAGTAGCTAGCAACATAGTAGCTGATAATAGCAGCTAGATAAACAGTGAAAATAAAAGCAGATAGCACTAGTAGTAACTTACTACCGAACAATTTAAAGAAATAGTCAACTGAAGAAATCATCTGAAAAATATAGTGACCAACCGATAGTGAACAACTGATATAGAACAACTGATAAGACCAACCGTATTCAACAAACGTGGTCAATAACCAATAGTCAGAATATTTCCGCCGAACAGTTGAGCAGTCGAACCGCTGGCCACTGCCTTGCCATTTGTATTCTATTTCGTGCATTTTAATTTAACCTCAGTCCACAGTACCCCAGCTGCACCCACAAAGACGGCAGAAGTATCCTCCGGAACCTATAGGTGTAGGACGTGAGCGACTCGTGAGTGCTTTGATAACACTTTCTCCCGAGTTTCGCCCGTCCGGCACAGGTAGCGAGTTGTTTTGAGGTTAGTTTAATGTTTTATTAATTTTTTTCATACTGCCGACTCAATGCACCAGCAGGAGATGTAAAATAATCAGCAAATATATTTTTTATATCCATAACGTTATTGCTAGAACGCGCACGGATTGAAGAGATGTGCTGTAGCTCTGAGACTTGAGACGATTCATTCAGCTGTTTGCCATCATGTTCTCTCACAAAGTTGTGCAATATGCAACAAGCTTTAATAATATGGTCGCAGAAATCCAATGTCATATCCAATGGTCTATGCATAATTCGCCATTTGTTTGCCATTATTCTAAATGCACATTCAACAGTCTGACCTAACTAATGTGACCGACTAACGATGTGAACCGACGTCTTCGTATTCAGGAAATGTAGCAGATTCTGGTAAATGCATTTGGTTGTTTAAAAACCTTTTGCCAAAATTTGAGTTTTTAAATTCGCTACAGTCACTGTTTGATCCATATGCTCCACCGTCTATAGCAGTGAAGCAATAGTTTGCATCAGCTATAGCTAATAATATTAAAAAATAGAACTTTTTGAAATTGTAGGCTTCTGAACCAGTATTTTCTGGCCTTTCTATTCTTATATGTTTTCCGTCTATGGAACCAACGCAATTAGTAAAATATGTTCTTTAAAAAAAAATTTTGCTATATTTATCCAATCTTATTCTGTTTTTTCAGGCATATATGTAAGCTGCAAACATATCCACAAACATGTGATAATAATTGAACACACTTGCATGTGTGTTCAATTATTTTACTTAGAGTTGTTGTGCAAATCAAATATTCAAAATACAAAGACTTCATACTGTTTACACTGGCAAGATACCTGAAAAAAAAATTATTAAGTAAGTTTATTTTTATTTTGTTACAGGCAGTACAATACAAAAGAATGGAAGAATACACGTGACAGTTTTGCTAAAGAATTAGCAATGCAACGTGGTAAATCTAATCAGGGGCTAAAAAAGAAAAATACGTTCATTTGACTTTGCTGTTTTTGGTACCATCATTACAAAAAAGGGAGAACAGCAATATCAAATCTACTTCAGAAGATTGTCCTGATGTTGTTATAACAGAAAACACTTCACCAATGAGTAATATTCGAACCCATCCGGTAAGAAGGCCCAAAAGCCAAGTAACAATGATGATTATGAACAACAACTGTTAAATTTTTGACTACGACTCAAAATAGATATGAATACGATGAAGACATAATTTTTCACAAATGATTGTACCAATGTTACGAAAATTGAATGATGACCAGAGCATTTTAAAAGATAGAAATTATGAATATTTTGCAAAAGCCAAATATTGTATCCACCATTCAAATCAAAATTCATGATCAAAGATCTAGATCTTGTATGTCATTCACGCCAACGCCGTCTCCACAATCGTATTATACATTCTCCATCCCCATCGCCAAATAGGCATATCAGTCCAGTCATCAGTTTCAGCACCAGCGCCTGCTATGCCTTCAATACCTCAAGCCAAAGATCATTTGTGAACAGATAATATCGACTGGGCAACAAAATAAAGGACAGTTGTTACGGGACCTGCAAAACAAATAATCTATTTACATTGAGTTATAGTACTACGTATAGAGGCTATCCGAAGCAAAAACAGTGTCACGAACAGGAGAGCGAGCGTGCCGTAGATTCTCAGTATTTGCTGCGCGCTCAAACATTACGTGTCGTCTCATCAAACTATAAAACATGCAGCGCTAGACCGCAAACGTATAGTTTTCTCGCGACCAAAACGTCTTAAGCGCCGGAATTTCATGGCGCTTACGCGTTTCATGCATCAATGTGTTATAAAATGTCGTTCTTATAGATTTTACACCGCAGAAGTGACACTGCTTTTGTACCCACAATGCATACACTATTTCAAACTGCATTAATAGTAAAATAGGTCAATTAATACAAAAGTAAAAAAGTTATGCATTTACCTATGTTTTTTTTTGATTGGAAAAAGAGAATGAACGAAGTGAAATAAAAAATCATCAGTGTAACAGGATATAAACTTAAATAACATATAAACAAAATTAGTTTAGTTAGTTTCTGACGCTCAGACAAAAAATCATTTGAAACTTTCGCTTCGTGATATAAACGAATTCTTGCGTATTTATTTATTATCGCTCGAATTAGATGAATTCTGTGGTTAAATGTGGAAGGTTGATCAAGTGCATGCTGAGTTAAACAAGAAAATACATCTTTCTCGATGAAACATTTTTTGCTATTCTCTGTGATGTAAGTGATTTTGTATTTAGAAGAAAGATTTACCACCCCTCTTCTTTATTAAATGACGTATTATGATTTCGGTTGATAGGCATATTTTGTAAACATCTTCGGAAGAATAACACAAACCGCCCATGTCTTTTATAATTATTAGTTTATGATGCGGTAATTTACGCGTTGTGGTCAAGCTGTCAATACACTCTTCACATTTCAAAGATTTTGTTAGATAACGGGACACATATCCTGAAATATACCCAACTATGAGTTGTGAAGCTTGTGTTGCATTTTCGTAGTTGAGCATATTTGCAAAGATTTCACAATTATTTTCAACTTCCAAATCTGATTCAAGCGCTCTTGTCGACTCCAAAATTTCATATTCCTCTTCATAGTGTCCGTTTACAATGGATGTGCTATTGATAATATTTACGGATGATGAATTTAAAATACTGAAATTATCTAAAGGAATGCAGTTCCGTTGAATGATGACCGTAATTCAAGGTGGTTCAATGTTTTTATACGCAGCCCTGAACTGTAGAACATTAGGATTGTTGTTATAGCCACCATGTTTTCTGATCAAACCAAAAAAGTTCTAAGTGATCCTGGTTTATGCGATACATTGATATGTAGTTAATACATTTTTCTTCCACTAAATAATTATACAGTGTCTTCATTGATTCAATGCATATAATAGCTCCAAGAAATCCTGTTTTGTTTAAAGACTCCACGATTTTCTTTTAGCAATATTTAGTACAATTCTAGGTTGCCGGTTTTCTATTTATAATTCTTTTGGATTTCATTTGATACTTTAGCTGAAATATATATGATTTGACTTCATCTAGGAACGCAAATATTTCCGATTTGTTTTTATCTATTGGACGTTTAAAACCATAGAAATGGAATTTTCTTGAATTCATTACGTCAAAAGTTATTCATCACAGTTATGAAATTAACAGTGGCAGAAGAATCTTGAAATTTGCTTGATTTTAAAATTTCATCGCAAAGAGTTAATGATTTCGCAACGCTCATACTTAGTAACTGCGTAGCGAGTTTCACTTTCATTATCTGGTTGCGGAAGAAAATGTGACGAGTGTCAATTTATTAGCAAACTGAAGTCCTTCATTTTGCTGGAGTTTGTTCAAATTAATTAGCAGTTGCCACTTTATTTCTCCATTATTTCCATCAAATAACACCGTTTTCGTTCAAATGTGTTTCTAATTAATTTTATTGCATGGCAAGGGTCTAAAATATACACTTTTTCTGACGTGGAAGGATGGGAAAAGTGAGTCTTTATATTATTTAAATCAGTCAATTGACATCCTAAAATTTCAGCTGCCTTTAAATTTGTAGCACAACCATCGAAAGTAAGATTTGTAACAGTCACGCCAACTTCATTACACTTTTCCAAGCAAATTTAATTAAATTTGACTTTCTTTCTGCATTAATACCAGATATTAAAAAATATCCAACTGGCAATTTCCAACTTTCATTCAAAGATACTAGCATGAATACTAAAGCTTGAGTTGCCGTGGTGTCCTCGTCTTCACCTATTACTGGACCTGCGCCAAAGTTGACTGCACCGAGCTTCCGTTTTTTATTAAATAACTTTTGGCTTCTTATTGCCATCTCGTCGAATACCAAAGAACATAACACAGGTTTTTCGTTCAACTGGCTTTTCTTTTTTAAAACTTTAAAAGCTTCTTCGGTGAAGCCCGGTTCAGCATTTACTGCTGAGTACCATCTGCAAATGGTTCTGGTATGCGGAAGAGCTTTATTATAAGTTTCTCTAATATATTTGTATGCTGCTGGAGAATAATAGTGCAAAGTTAGTGCAAACTTTCGTAGTGGTGCGGTATACAACAAAGAACATCTGTTTTGTTTAGTTTTTTTTATTAATGATTTATGAAGCTCTATAAGTTCAGCTCTATTCATTAGGTCGTTTTCCGTTTGTATATCAAAACCAAAATTACTTTTTATGTCCTTGACTATCAATTTGTAAGATTTACATTTTTTCTTTAAGTATCTGTTTTGACGCTGTATCTTCTTAAATTTTTCTGCAAGTACCTTTTAGCTTTAATTTCTTTTAGTAATTTTCTTTTAACACTATTTTGCGAGGACTATCGAAGATTGATTCCGAATCACTCACTGGTTCAGATATTGGCTCCACCAACTCTGAAGTACCTGATTTTGAATCGCTACCGGCGTATGGTACTGCGCATTTCTTGAGATAAAGTCGACCTGTTCTTGTAAAGTATTTATCTTCATATTTGAAATGATCTGAACATATGAGTGTATGGTCACTGGCAACCATGAATCTTCGTTGCGATTTTCTGGACAAATTTATCCATGCTTCTCTTTTCTCATGACCAGGACGAGGAAATCTAAAAGAAAACATTCACCGTTATACCGTTTTGTAGCAGTAGTAGTGGTGGTAGTAGTAGTGGTGCGGTGGTGGTTGTGGTAGTATTAGTACTAGTAGTAGTAGTGGTGGTAGTAGTAGTAGTATTAGTGATGGTAATAGTAGTAAGTGGTTGTAGTCGTATTTAGTGGTAGGTGTAGTAGTAGTAGTAGTGGTAGTTTTGTACGGCTTTGAGTTTCTGTGGCATTGCAATACAGCCGGGAACATCTAGTATTTAATGAAAACAACATAGGTATAGGCGGTACATTAACACATGTTATGTGAACTTTTCACATGGTTTTTCTTTTTATTATCAGGCTATATAAATGTTATAAAATTAATACCAAATATTTTAAGGGGTCATTGTACTCTTTTTTGAACAACTTTTACTATGGGACCAACCCTGACATAGCGAAAACAAATCAGTTGTTCCACATATTTGACCTCTTAAAATATTTTTAATTAATTTTGTGACACATTATTTGCTTACAGAACCATGACAGTTAGGCACCATAGGCAGAGTTATAAAAATAAATACTAGTTGAAGATACCAAAGTCATATTGTTCACTCTTTAGTTTTGTACCTACGTGACCCATCTGTACGGTTCAGTTTCCATAATCTATGACTGAATACAAAATGTCGGGTGCATTAGAAAATAATAAAATAAAATGTTAGAAAATGATAAATAAAAAGGTTTTAGTGGATTCTTTGCTTACTTACCGATGATAAGTCACTCCACTTTCTTTTTTCTTTGCAGTAGATTGATTTTTACACGTTTTTAATACGCAAGACGGCATTTTTCTTTCGGCAAGCGTTCGCGACAAGCGTAGTCGAGTGACTAAATGAGTTGTTGCCGGTCGGCAACAAAGCATGGCGCAAAAAACTTGTTTACGGCGTCGGTTCTATACGCTAGTAATAATAGTTCTATGTCTATTTACCGCTTAATACTTGCTCCATCCATCACAATCACCCATGAATTCCGTTCCGAGTACTTATTCATCCAGAACTGTTACAATATGTAGACATTAATGAACAAGAACCCTCAGCTGCCAACTGTCTGTCACAATTTCAGGAACAATAAATACTTACGTATATACTTGTTAAATAATAAAGATTGCTATAATTTCGATATATCTATTTTTCTTACTTCAAAGTAAAAGACAGTCGCTCTTCTGGTGAAATACATAAGCGAAATGTTGTATTCATGTAGGTAATGTGGACGTAATATGCAAAATTTTATCCTGAGAATTTTAAACTGACATCCGATAGTTTAAAATTTCTCAGAACCTTCCAAATCTTCGGCTAGTCAGTGGATGGACCCAATATTTGAAATTTTTGATGACGTTTTCTTTTTCTTCTTAGTATTAAAGCAACAATACATACAGCTCTTGATATTCCATCTTCAAACTGTGAAAATCGGCCAATTCGCGGTTTTAACTATAGTGTGCGTCCCGGGGTTTTGCGGTTTCACGGTTTACCGCTTGGTGGAAAACCGTAGTGCGGCATTAGCTTTAAAGCTAATTATTTCATCCTCCATTTACTTACATGGAAGTATCCAAAATAAAAATGTTTTTATGATTTTATTTCACAGTTTTCTAGATGATTAATATCTCTAACTATGCCAAATTACAGATTTGTAGCACCTAGGTCTCTGAGCAAAACCGCGGACAGACGACTGACATAGGACAAGGGTTCCGTTGTGTAACTACGGAACCCTAAAAGTATTAAATCAGGATATACTAAACTTATCGTGATTCGTTTTACAATTTTTCGGTTTTTTTTAGAATTGATGATCAATGATCCTGCTATCACATGGAGTTCCTTATAAAAGAGGTGAAATATTTGTTACCCAATAGAAACATTAATTAAGAGTATCACATTATTATCCGGAGGTCTCTAGAAAACTTAAAAAATATAGGTAGATCTACTAACTTTTCAAGTAGAATTCGTCGTCGACGCTAAATTAAATATATATTGGTAAACCCAATTGCATGCCTAAGCGTATTAAAAAATTACGTATAACATTATTAAACATAACTTTTTAAAGTAGTTTAAATACACACAAGTTTTCACTAATAACCTTATCATACTTCGTTTCCGATAATTTTATGTCAAACTTCAATTTTAAAAAAAAATTTGAAAATCCAAAAGTACACGACTCATAATGCTCATATTATCATCATATCATCATTAAGGTCACTCCATAAAACTTTTAGTGCGTACTACTATCTATTATTTATTCTGTGCTTTTAAAATATTGTAATAAAAATCTCTCATTATTATTATAATCAAGTATTTGAATATTGTGTATTTGTACAGCGATCTTTTTGAGCCACTGCAAACAGCCGCTACAATGTCCACTCACGACGGCGACTGACGCCGAACTAAGTGATTGACGCAGTCTCTATTTAGTAAAAATTTATTCATACAAGGCTGCCGAAAACATCGAAAATTTCGCCATTTCTTAGCCGAAAAAAATTAGTTATAACTAAACAAAACAAAATTAAACTGCCATTTACATTCAATGACTCCCCACGTGATAGATGAAGAGTTTTAAAAATAGATTGAGTTGAACAATTGATATTTTCAAAAGTTATCGTGTTTACGAAGCCATGTGGACTTGATAAATCCACACCATAAGCCACTAAAACCCCATTTTTTATGTACAAATAGCAATTAATCGATTTAAAAAAAAATAAGATCAACAATCATTTATCTTTCTGACAATGTGCTTTTTATATCACTTATATGTACAATATGATTGCTAGATACGATTTCATGCGACAAAACGTTGGAATCTTAATTTTTAGGCCCTAGTAGAACATACCGGCGAGCCTAGCGCTTACGGCATGCAATATTAGACTTAATGGAAAACTACAAATAAGATTAATTTTTTGATGAAAAAAAGCTAGTAATCGGGGAATAATAAATGTTTTCTTGCTCTCCTGTGATTTTTTGAAAAATTGAGGTTCGCCCCTTTGCGGCGTTAGCGACGAATTGGTAGGAAACTATCAACTTCTGAAATCATATCTACCTCCGAGACAAACTTCGAGTTGGTAACACTGGCGTAGAGTATATTAATAATAGCCACTAGTAACTCCTTCCGCCACCCGCAAGCTCGCGCGTACTACTGACTGATTTCCAAGCGTTTGGATACATCGCAAACACGTTTGTCGAACAGCCTTTGATTGGTGCACAAAAACCGATACCGACGCCGATCACTGGCAATCACAAACAAAAACAAGCAAACAACCATCTACACGTTCGTGTTTGTTGTTTGATGTTCGCTGTTTGCTGTTTTTGCCAAGCATGTGGAGGCGGCTTATCAGTTAGCTGATATTTTTATCGACGCTTTTGAGCCGCCGTTACTCTATCTAGAGAGTAAATAATCTAAGGCGAGAGAATACGACGAGTGAGAAAGGAGTTGTGATGTAGGTATTGTACTGGAGCGTTTTATGAATGGAGTGCGTACGTTATTGACTTGTGTAGTATTTTCTAGTACTATGCCTGTTACGGACGGCGAGGAGAGCAGCCGCCCCGTCACCCCCTCATACCCCGTTACGCCCCGCGCACCCCGCACACCGCCCGGACATCACATGAGGTCGACAACCAATGAGCGCACAGCACACCGCGTGAGAACACGATCACCTTAAAACAATCGCCGCGGAAATATAATAAGGGGCTTTTGGGCTCCGCATTCATTCGATTCGACAGCGGCACTCAAGAAAGAAGACTCTCAAGACTCAAGAAAGACTCCCAGAAGATATTCCCTTGTACATACATTAATTGCCGCTATTGTAAATAGTTAAATATAAAGTTGTAAATTGTCTCACTTTTCTTTATACAGTCCTCTTAGTTCAGTAATAAGTTATCGAAGTAAAGTCAGTTATTCAGTACACATACACCCAATATCTCGCCTTTAAAATTCTGTTATCTCGACACACGGCTCCCTAAGCTATACACAATAATTCTTGGACCATCGCCGCCGGATTGAAGCCAGAAGATCAAAAGCTGGAAGATCTGAAGCCAGAAGACCGTACAGAAGAAAGAAGATTATTATAGAAGATCATCGATCACGACAGAAGATCATCGGTTAAAATTGTATCTACGTTTCTAACAATAGTCTGACTTCGTCAAACATTAACTTTCTCGTTTCTTAGACACGTTTACGCGACCAGTAGGTTACTCCCTAACGGTGTCAAACTGTAATCGACTGGTAACGTAACACGTGCGTCTCTTTGAAGACGCTCAGATACGTCTTTTTGAAGACGCCATGCGTAAAACAAGAAGCCAGAAGCCCAGGAACGACGACGAAACGCTGGTGGGAATACGTATCTAAACTATTTAGCGTTGACACAGGCGCCCGCCGCCGCGCCCTAGCCGACGCCCGCAGCTATGCCCGCGCCCGCGCCGCCGCGCCCCGCTATGTCCGTGTCCACGACCGAGCGATTGTTAGAAGCCAGCACATCCGCGCCGCGTACAGATACACTCGCCGCGATTATTGAAGATCTTCCGGTCACCAAAACGAGTTCAACGATACATACCGCCGCGCCCGTAGCTACCGACGCTGTGCCGGCCCGCACCGCGCGCCCCGTCAGTTCGTTCAGCCCGGTCGACAGCTAGCGCGATCGCGAAATTAAAGCAAATTGAATACAACACAGCTGAAGAACTCGCCGCGATTAGAAGGAAACAGTTACAAATCGAGGAAGATTTAATTAAAAAGAAATATGCTAGGGACATCGCGCAATTGCAACAAGATACCGATAGGGAAAGTTTAGAAGGAGCCGAGATAACAGAAAGTAGGAATCGTGTCGAGACCAATGGTTAGATAACGTGGAGACTCTGCGGGGGGAGCCGCCTAACCGCCCGTCAGCTCGCGCCCATCGATCGAGTGCAGGCCCCACCGGAAGGGGACCGATTACGTACCTGCGCTACCCGTGTATGTTGAAGATGCCCAGGGAGGACGGTCGCGAATAACGAACAACCACGTCACGCGAATATAGTACGAAGGGATAGTGGAGTCGCCGCAGAATCGAATCAGGTAATTCGTCATGTAAGGGTTACGTCGCCGACGCGCGCCCAATGCCGCACTCTATCGCCAAAACATAGGTCGCCATTGCCACATCGCCGCGAGGAACGTAGATTATCGTCGTCGTATCGTCGCAATGGGTCATGGGTCACGGTCGCCATATAACGATACATCCCGAATCGTCGTGTATCGTTAGAAGGAAATAGGGATAGGGTAGTTCGCTCACCCCGAGGAGAAAAGATAGCGATACGAACGGATAGCGGAAGTGTTAGAAAATATGGTACGATTCAGACCAGCCGCCGCGAAGCAAACACAGGACTTGCCTATTTTCAACGGCTCGGCCGCGGAATGGTTAGCATTTAAAGCCGCGATGAATGAATCCACCCGTTTGTATGGATTCACAGACACGGAAAATATGGCAAGGTTAAGAAACTGTTTGCGTGGTGAGGTTAGGGAGGCAGTATCGGCATTACTGGTTACCGCGAAGGACCCAGCGGATATTATGCGGACACTAGAGCAGTGTTTCGGTCGCTCAGAGGTCATTATAGATCGCGCGTTAGAAGATCTGAGACGTCTTCCGCGCCAGGCTAACCGCTCAGGAATTAATTGCGTTCGCAATTAGGTTACAGAATATAGTCTGTATAATGAAGTTACGAGTAAATTAAGTCCTCATTTACGGTCACGTTGGTGCGATTATGCGGAGCACTACGGAAGTGCTGACGAACCGGATATCGTCACGCTTTCACGGTTTATGATGAGAGAGGCTGACCGAGCGTTAAGTCATGCCTACACCTCCGCAGCGCCGATTAGGGAAGCGCCCGTAAAAAGAGAAGCACCGCCGCTGAAAAGGTTTATAGTCACACGCCGCGTAGAAGATAGGCCCCGCGATGTAAGGACATTCACCACACGAGATAGTGAAAGTGTTAAGTGTTTGTGTTGTGGTGGTGAACATGCGATAGTCAAGTGTAAGAAACTAGTGCAGATGGACGTAGATAGCCTGTGGAAGTGGGTGAAGGAAGAGGGAGTGTGCTTCAAGTGTCTGAGCAGCAAGCATCGGCGCCTAAGGTGCAAGGCTAAGAAATGCGGCGTCGACGGCTGCAACGCCCCTCACCACGCGTTACTTCACGCCCGCCAGACTCAGACACCAGAAATATCTGCAAATTCAGGTGAAACAGTGCTCGTCGCGTCAAATACAGCTAAAAGTGCGTCAGTGTTATTAAAAGTGTGTCCTATTATAGTGCGCGGACCGCGTGGTAAAGAGATCGAAACCTACGCGTTCCTCGACGAAGGTCCACGATATCGTTGATCGACGACGAATTGGCTCGCGAGCTGGGCGCGGAAGGACCGACGAAGCCGCTGAATATTCGAGGCGTATCTAGTAACCAACGCGAGAATAATAGTCGAATAGTCACAATAGGGATACGCGGAAAAACGAAAAATGAAACGTATAACGTAAGTGCGCGAACAATAAATAATTTGACAGTAGGTTCGCAGTCTATCGGTAAGGAGTGTCTACGTTTGAAACATTTACGTGGCTTACCGAGTGAGGTATGTTATAGTGACGCGAAACCGAAAGTATTAATAGGGTCAGATAACTGGCATTTAATTATAACGCGTAATTTACGAATAGGACGTCGTAAGCAACCCATTGCGGCTAGGACATTATTAGGATGGGTCTTACAAGGGACCGCGCCGCGCGTAATGTGTAAACAAGACAGTGAAACGGTATTGCACATATCGAACATTAACGGGCGGTTAGATAGGGATGTAAAGACGTTCGCCAGTCCTGATGAAGAGTTGACAGATCTTCTCAAGAGGCAGTAAGAGATCGACTCAATAGGTATATCGCTCAAAAGCAGACCAAGGCGGGAAGAGGAGCGGGCTGTTGACATCTTCCAGCGCACCGTCAAGAGGGTCGGCGAGCAATACCAAGTCGGACTGCCGTGGAGAGACGATGACGTCAAGCTGCCACCGAGCTACGAGATGGCAGCTCGAAGACTCCGCACCATCGAACGTAGGATGGACCAGTCACTGGAGTTCCGAGACGCGTATACGAAACAGATGAACAACCTCCTAGAGAAGGGCTATGCTAGTGAAGCCAATGGGTCAGAAAAGGAAAGCCCCAAGAGTTGGTACCTGCCACATTTCGCCGTCAGTAATCCGAACAAGCCCGGGAAATTAGGATTAGTGTTTGACGCAGCAGCTCACGCATAAGGCAAATGCTTGAACGACTACCTGCTCGATGGCCCCGACTTGTTACGGAACCTATCCGGTATACTGTTTAGGATTAGGGAAAACGAAATAGCCGTGTCAGCGGACATCCGCGAGATGTTTTTACGTGTTAAAATCGACCGCCGCGACTAACCCGCGCAACTATTCTTGTGGCGAGGATACGGGCGATCTGGACCGACGCGAGAGTATGTTATGACTTCGATGACTAGAGCTCGCCTTTCCTCGCGCACAGCGTTAGGGATTATAACGCGCGCACACGCAGAAACATATCCACGAGCGCTTAACGCCATCGTAAATAATCATTACGGGACGATTATCTAGACAGTTACGCGACGTTGGAAGAAGCGACAGATACGGCAACGCAGGTCACCAGAGTACACCAGGAGGCAGGCTTCACAGTCGCGGGATGGAATTCGAACCATGCAGCCTTACTAGAGGACAAACCAGAGGAGCTGCTGGCACGAAAGCCCAAGGAGGTGGGCATAACGCAAGACGGCCCAGGAAGAACCTTAGGGTTATTATGGATGGCCGAAGAGGACGCGCTAACCTTCAACACGTCCATGAACAGGGTGCCGTATGATGTGAAGATGTTTCATCGACCACCGACCAAGAGAAAAGCGTTGAGCGCAGTAATGTCGGTCTTCGACCCACTCGGTCTGCTCAGCTACCTCACCATTACGGCGAAGATTCTGCTGCAGGACCTGTGGCGTATGAAGAATGATGATGGGATGACGAACTACACGAGGAGGCAGCAAGCGAATTTCAGAGGTGGTTGCGGGTCGTCGAGGAAGTATCACAACTGCGACTTCCGAGATGCTATGATCCTACGGGGGGAGTAGTAGAACGTCAACTTCATATCTTCAACGACGCTAGTGAACGCGCCTACGCATCCGCGGCATATTGGCGTATCCGGTATCGCGACGACACGGTTAGGGTAGCGTTAGTAGCGGCCAAGGCGAAAGTCGCCCCGATCAAGACGCAAAGCATACCGCGATTAGAGTTGCAGGCGAACTTGATAGGCGCGCGACTCGCGGAATTCGTGCAGGACGAACACAGAGTGAGAGCAGATAGTGTCGTATATTGGACGGACTCTACTACGGCGCTCCACTGGATAAGAAACGATACAGCGCGTTACACTCCATATGTAGCTCATCGACTCGGGGAGATAGCCGAGAAAACATCACCCGAACAATGGAAATGGATTCCGACTGCTCACAATATAGCAGACCAGGCGACGCGCATGAACTTCGTAAGCAAGAGAGAAAGCGACCAATGGTTCACCGGACCGTCATTTCTCTACGAAGACGAAAGCAAATGGCCACAGTGAAAAGAAGGCAGGAGAGATGAAGAGTTGGAAGAAATTGTGGCGCATCACGTCGAGACAAGGACGCCCCACACCTGCCAGAGATAGAACGCTTCTCTTCATACAAAGACTAATCAAGGCCACAGCACGAGTACTGCAGAATATCGATGCCATACGAGGACGGGCTCGAGAGTTAACGCTACAGCACATCAAAGGCAGAGCGGATATGGGTGGAACGCAGTCAGCTCGACAGCTTCGCTGAAGACATTAGCCGACTTGCAGGGGAAGAATCTGGTCACCGGCGCTTTGAGAAGCTCGACCCCATATTTGAAGATGGAGTACCACAGGCCAGGAAAGAATCGACGCAGCCAACGTGGACGACCGGATGAAGCGACCCATAATCCTGAATGGACGCCACCGATTTGTGAAGCTGCTGGTAGAAAAGGCGCATCAAGAAGCAAGCCATGCCAATAGGGAGAGGGTGGTCAACGACTTACGGACAAGATATCATATCCTCCGACTACGACCGACCGTGCGAGAAGTGGAACGGAAATGTCTGCGATGTAGGGTACGCAAGGCAACACCACGGCCGGCAGTTATAGGCGACTTACCACCCGAAAGGTTAGAAGCGTTCGCGCGGCCGTTTACATACACCGGGGTAGATTATTTCGGGCCTTTGTCGGTAACGATAGGACGACGGCACGAGAAGCTGTGGATAGCATTAGTTACATGTCTAACGACGCGCGCGGTTCATTTAGAAATAGTTCATAGCCTAACCACGGACTCGGCGATAATGGCGTTACGGCGCATGGCGGCTAGGCGCGGGTGGCCTAGGGTAATATACTCCGATAATGGAACCAACTTTCATGGAGCCGACACCGAACTACGACGAGCCATGGAGGAATGGAAACCGCTACTCAAGGACTTCGCATTAATACAACGCACCGAGTGGAAGTTCATCGCACCGGGTGCGCCCAACCAGGGAGGCGCATGGGAGCGGCTCATGCGTTCAGTCAAAGCAGCATTGGAAGCAACTCTCCACCAGAGGAGTCCGAAGGAAGAGACGTAAGCAGAGAAACCGTCAACTCTCGACCGTTGACCCATGTACCGGTCGACATCAATGACAAGGAAGCGTTAACCCCCAACCATTTCATCATGTTGGGACCGTCGAGTCTACCTGTCACCGCAACGTGCTCACGCACCAATCGCCGGGCATTGAGAGCGGCGCAGGGGCTCGCCGACGAATACTGGAGGCGCTGGTTGCGGGAATACACCGACGCCCGCGCGGAGCATCGGGACGCCCAGCGACAAGAAGTAAAAGAAGACGACCTCGTCGTGATTGTGGACAGCAACCTGCCGCGGAACGTGTGGCCGAAGGGAATAGTGACAAGAATGTTTCCCGGACCTGACGGCGTGGTGCGCAACGTGGAGATTCGAACCAGAGGCGAAGTACTACGACGACCAGTGAGGAAGATCGCCGTCAGGCTCGCTTGCTACGCCGGGGAGGATGTTACGGACGGCGAGGAGCAGCCGCCCCCTCATACCCCGTTACGCCCCTCATACCCCGTTACCCGCGCACCCCGCACACCGCCCGGACATCACATGAGGTCGACAACCAATGAGCGCACAGCACACCGCGTGAGAACACGATCACCTTAAAACAATCGCCGCGGAAATATAATAAGGGACTTTTGGGCTCCGCATTCATTCGATTCGACAGCGGCACTCAAGAAAGAAGACTCACAAGACTCTTAAAAAAGACTCCCAGAAGATATTCCCTTGTACATACATTAATTGCCGCTATTGTAAATAGTTAAATATAAAGTTGTAAATTGTCCCACTTTTCTTTATACAGTCCTCATAGTTCAGTAATAAGTTATCGAAGTAAAGTCAGTTATTCAGTACACATACACCCAATATCTCAACTTTAAAATTCTGTTATCTCGACACACGGCTCCCTAAGCTATACACAATAATGCCCATAAAATTACGCCAGTTTTTGGATAGAAACATACCTCCATAACATTGTGATAGATAAATAATAAAAAAAATCTGACAGTCCCATTATCACTATAAGTATTACAGTGTAACTGTCCTTATTTTTTTTTGGTAATTATAAAATATTGGTATATATTAAACTAATTAAATTATATATATATATGAAAATGTTAGGTTATAGTTGTTAATAATTATTTAAATAAGACAATTATGTGTGCCTACCAATATTTTTCAATAAGAGTTTTCAAAAATACTCATTGTTTTACATGTTCAACTGTTTGACTACTATGATTGTTGGGCACTAAAAATTGATTGTAGAAATAATTTGTGGCACAAAACTATTTGGTATTACATATATCAAAATAAAATAAATCATTATGGCGGCTGTCGCTCGTCACCACGAGACAGGCCGAGTACGAGCGTGAGCGTGTACATGGTGCCGTCGTCGCGTCGCGTCGCGTCGCGTCTCGTGGCCCTCGTTTGCTCTCGGAAGCGTGTCGGTTTTTTGCGTTCGAGTCGAAGGGTCTCGTGGGTCTCGTGATGAAAACCAGAGCGCGCCTGTACACATGTACTATAGGGTTCAATATTGTTAAATAAAATATAGGTAGTTACATGGTTCTGTTACGGTGAATAGAAACCATTCACCATCTTCTTCTTCGTCATGGCTTATTAGTTTTCTTTTTATGCTAAATGTGTAGAAATTATAATAACTAATAGCACAAAGGCAAAACGCAGCAACAGTTTCTTCTAGGTCCATCGCAGCTGGCATCCGTAGTTCAAGGGATACAACGAGTGTGTACATGGTGTGCTCTCGTGTCTAGCCTCTACGCGACGAGAGGTACGCGAGGCAACGAGACGAGCGTGTACAGCCGCCATTACATGTTTGAATAAATGAATATGTCCTCTTGAATGTCCTTGTCAACACTATTGCACTAGTGCCTTACCATAATAATAGATTTCTATGATAAGAGTCCAATTAAAATTACTTTGTAAACATGATAGCTAGACATTAATTAGCAGGAAGTAATATAGTTAAGTTTTATTGCAACACAAATGTGTTATCCGTTCACTGAACACAAACATTTTAATAGTGATCAGAAAATTAAAATAAATAGTTAAATAGTCAACATGTATTTTATTTTCATTTATAACTATAAATATTATCTAAATTAATAAATAGATACGCTTTAGAAATGGTAACCCATTGGAAAAAATCATTGTGGAGGAAGGGGAAAGGGATCCCCTGCAGCAGGCTAGCATGGGCAGGGGACAATCTTATCCCGGGAAAGGAGAAATTGTGTATCCCCTCGCTTAGTTTTATCCATCCATCGAGCATGGGCACACCGGTGAATATAATATCCACAGTAGATAAAATGGGAGATAGACTTAGACATACGAGTAGATAGATTTTTTGTATGAATATAAATTTAAACCCACGTCCAATGAACTAGGATAAAATTTTCCCTTTCAAATGTCAAAAAACCACAATTTTTTATCTTTCATTTGGCTCCATGCTACATATGGGGGATATATGTCTACTCGTTATGTCAAACGGGGATATACTTCTCCCCGTTGCCATGCTTTTGCATAAGGACAAGATAATTTTATCTCTTGTCAGTGGATATAATCGGGGGATAAATTTTTTGTCCCCAGCCCATGCTAGCCGTGCAGGAGAATAAAGTTCGGATAAGCAGATTATACAGATAGATTTCAAGATAAACTATATATTCGAGGTTATCTGCAAATAATCTCTTTAATAAAAGCAAAAAATTGCAAGGGATAGTAGGAGATATTATCTCCATTAAAGGGAGGGAGGAGGAAAGATCTTTACAAGGTGGATCCAAAATATTATATTATTAATAGGTCAATATTTAAAAAAGAAGAAGTAACAGCTGTATAATTAATTCTCTCTTTGAATATATTTAAGGGTAGGTTATTCTGCACCTCTCTTACACAAACACTTGGGATAGTAGCAACAACACTATGTGAAATCAGGGTTTAAAAAAAGTGACTGTCTTTGAACCAACAAATATGATAATGAATAAATAAATAAAATGTAACCAAATAGATTACATACACATATTTTATCCCTATAGGCAACTTTTCATATTCATCTTAATAATTGTTATTAAGATCACTTATACTTTTTATAAAAAATAGAGCACCCAAAGAGTATAATCGCCACAAGAGTACCGACACAATACTTGCAAGCAGTAAATGAAAACAAAATAGCGGATGGCATCATACAGTGCAAATGCATTCAATTTCACTAGTTTGTTAATTTTACTCTAAACCTTAAGTTTTAAAAAGTTTTGTTGTTGGACATTAATTTGTCATTGCATTTAGTTACATTTTATTGGTAGTTTTATTACGTTATAGTGATTTCAAAAAATATAAATTTCCACTTTGATATTTTAGTATTTGACACATTTTTATTAGGGTTTATCATAAAAAAATGAACCCAATATCCAGTTACCATTTCTAAGGTTGAGCCTATTAAATTACATTTGTACTAATCCCATTTAGATTTTTTCTTTTCAAAAATTTCTTTTCCATCTTTATCTACAGCAGCATAATACCCCAAAGACTCATATTTTTGCCTCATATATGCAATGTAACCCAGTGCCAGGCCAAAACATGTGATGCCTATGCTCATTATTACTATATTCTGAAAAGAGTAAAAAATATTGATATGAAGAAAGACGAATAGTATATTGGACAGACATGAACTGGATAATATTTACAGTAGGTATGAGTAACGATAAATAAATACTCACAGGCTTTGCATATAATTCAAAATTAATAACTCGAAAAGCAGTAGTAGACCTTAAAGATCTTAAACCTTCACCAGGTTTCTCTTTATTTTTGTCACTCATATTTACTTTTTCCTCAAAATGAATTAATGGGTTTTGCTCACTCCGACTTGTGTATTCTTCGTTTCTTACCTACTCATTACGCTTACCCATGATAACGTTTACCTAAAGTTGAACCTAAAACACAGAACACATTACTCTCCAAGAGCCTAAATGGTTAAAATAAAATGAAAAATTCCAATGACGACCTAAAATAATTGGTCATTGAAACTTCCATCTTTCCATTCCACAGAACACAATTACTCTCTAGTCTCTACAAGAGCCCCATTCTAAAATAAATATTTATTAATCTATGAATCTATGACTCACTCCCATCATGTTCCAATGTACTTTGTGCACAGAACGCTTTTAGCTTTTACTCCTTGACTAGAGGGTTTTGGCAGAACTTGACCGGCGGCAGTTTGATGCTCCTGTATTAATGTTTAAATAATGGTTTGAAGTTGATTTTAATATGTAAAAGTGGTGCGATTTTGAGTATTAAGTGTATTGTAATTGTTTAATGAATGATCCTAATTTTAATGTAATTGTCTTGTCAAACAAACATCTAACTTTAATAAATGTAAATCGGATTTCCGCTTTTGTACCTTTGAATTTCCGGTAAGATTTTTATTATAATAGTTTCGGATTTGACTCCTTAAAGAAAATATAAAAATGGCTGTCACGACCTAAGCTGGGTAAAGGACAGTTACTATACTCTTTGAGCTGGGTTCATTCGGTTATAAGGTGTTAAGAGTATAAGAGACTTTGATGTTTGTGTAAAGTGTAGTGCAAGTACCAAGTAAAAAGTGATTATTAATACGACAATTAGTTGTAATTTACAGACAGACTAAAATAAAAGTGATATGATGTAATCTAAATTGTATTATTTGCTAACAAGTGTCTGCGCATGTGAACTATTAGTGGAAACGGTGAAACAAGTGCTCTGATGGTGATGTCATTCTCAAGATAAGGTGTCTGTCTGCTAGTTCAAGTTGCCGTCGAAATCTCCCAATGGCTGCACAATGTGACGCATCAACATATTGTGAAGCAGTATACTATGAAAGATAATAATTTGTAGCTTCAGGCTCAGAAGGGCTAGAATCCAGAGTCGTAAAGCCAGTTATAAAAAAACTTGACTTTGTGTTCTTACCAGGCCCGTGACAGCTTAGTTCCATTCTACGCAACTTGGCGCTACCGTCGCAATTTGTTCTCTGTCTACACGCCATTTTGAGACGCCATATTGTGTTAATGTCAAATCAAATTGTCAAAATCAAAATTATCGATATTGATTGCCGCCATTATTTATCAATTGTCGCTAATTAACTGAGTATAACGCAAGTGTATTTCCTCGCATTTATGTTGCGTTGAGATCTTGGACGCTAATTTTTCTCCGTTAATTGTGACAATATTCTGTTTTTGTGCTGCTCGTGTGCATATTGCATATACCATCATAATGGTATACGAAAGTGCTGTGTTGGTGGTTGCAATACATCATGTGAAACGCACCGGCTCTTCAGATTCCCTAGGAACGATAATTTAAGAAATTTGTGGATGTCTTTCATAGTGCCGACAAATTCCCAGCTCATTGGACTTTCCAAAGAACAATTACTTAACAAACGTGTCTGTGAAAAACATTTTGATATATTTCAGTTCGATAATGAAGGCAGAAGACTTCGATACTCTTACCCGTCCTTACTTACTGACAATGAAATATCTCATGGTGTGCCTCTGACTGCAACAGGTGAGTCATTTATTACTTTCAATCATGGTACTTAAGGAGAAGGAGACGTCTCCATACATTCTTGGGCCTAAGTGTTGACAAGATGAAAGTAGGATTGAAAGCGTATATATAAACAATTCATAGCTGACAATCTGGCAAGATTTGTCAATCTAGGAACCGAGTTATTGTAGAATAAGTAAAAGTGAGATTATCTATTACCTACACTGTAACAGGTGATTTTTCACTATTATTACACAGTAACAGGCTATTTAAGTAATTAATAATATTTCACAATAATTATTAATTACTTAAAGATATAAAAGCAGGATCAGTAAAAAATCACCAAAAAAGCTGTGGTTAATAATGAAACGAAATGGTGAAATGATTAATGAAAGTCAACACAACTAAGTGAAGACAACAACAACTAAGTGAAGTGAATATTAGGGATACCAATCTTATAGATGTGCCAACTCAGAAAAATTACGACTTGAGTTAACTCGAGTTGAAATTCACGCAACTAGAGTTAGCAGTACGAATCAGAGTAAATGATTTGTTACAAATTACTTTTTTTATAAATTTGTTTTCTATCTAGCTCTTTGGTGGGTTAGGATAACTATAATTACCAAACTTATTATGTAGGATTGATATAAATAGGTATATTTAGTATGTATCACATACTTATGTATTTTTGGTTTAATCTTAGTTATAGTAAGTACCTGTATTTAACAAAACAAGCTATATAGCAGTTTTCACAAAACAATATTAGTCTAGCTATAAGATGTAGGTACATAATCTCTTAATAGTTTAATTACAAAAGGTTAAAGTTTAAAGTCAAAATATTCTTAAATAAATTCAATATATTTATTGTGAGTTAAGTGTTACATTTGGCGTTAATTTAAAGTATGATGTATCTCACAACTTAACTACCCTTTGCGGTTATTACAATACTAGGTCTGTGACTTTCATAGTTATGAAAATATGATTAATTATGATGAATATAGTTATATTGATCATAATTAATCAAAATATAAATTAAATTACATAACTAGCTATAATAAAATTATAAATAACAAATTGTTTCTGTTGTAGCTAAATACTCTTTGAAACACAAAGCGGGCACACAACAAACGAATCGTGCTTTTATTCTTTGGTGGCTCACTTGATCCGTTCATGTACAATTTATTACAAATTTTCACAGATGCTACAAAGATATACAATAAGATCCGAATAACATCAAAGAGTGTAACGATATACAGATTTTCAAAGATAAATTGTTCCACTTTATAATTGAACATTCATTTTATTCGATTGATGAATTTTTTGTCCAGTGTCAGAGTTAATAAAAGTCTAAAGGATACTACATAATTCTATCAAATTGAGGTTATATATAATTGAAAATATTTCTATAATTTAAATGAATATTTTGATACAAATATTATTTAATTTGTGTGGCCAATTTCGGCTTGCCTTTTTTTTCAATTACTATTTAATTCAATTTTCTATATAATTTCTTTATATTTAATTTTCTATATAATTTTATTATATCTAATTTTCTTTTTTAATTATTATAATTATAATTGTTATTATCATTGTTCTTTATTTTACTTGACAATGTGATTATTAGTTAATTGAATTTATAGAA
>JAGSMP010001966.1:0-35387 GCA_029286625.1 Parnassius orleans
CAATAAGATCCGAATAACATCAAAGAGTGTAACGATATACAGATTTTCAAAGATAAATTGTTACCACTTAATTGAACATTCATTTTATTCGATTGATGAATTTTTTGTCCAGTGTCAGAGTTAATAAAAGTCTAAAGGATACTACATAATTCTATCAAATTGAGGTTATATATAATTGAAAATATTTCTATAATTTAAATGAATATTTTGATACAAATATTATTTAATTTGTGTGGCCAATTTCGGCTTGCCTTTTTTTTCAATTACTATTTAATTCAATTTTCTATATAATTTCTTTATATTTAATTTTCTATATAATTTTATTATATCTAATTTTCTTTTTTAATTATTATAATTATAATTGTTATTATCATTGTTCTTTATTTTACTTGACAATGTGATTATTAGTTGAATTGAATTTATAGAATGTTCAATAATTTATCTATATGTATACATAATTTAAAATATAACTTAATGTAATCTAATAATTTAACTTAATAATGAAATCTAATAATGTAATTTAGTAATAATATTTAATAATGTTATTTAATATTTTATAATTGCTACGCCCAAACCGGGTTCAAATGCGGACTATTTTTTAAAACATCACATCTATTGTTACCATTTGATTGCAATAAAGATTATGATTATAAGACCTTTTGACGTCGAATCGGCCGTCAGTTAGCTAAACATCAGAATGTACAGCCAGAAAATTACAGAAAGATACTGGGCCCAGTGCGCGACTATCCTCACACAAGAAATGGACAGACAGGGCCTCAGAGACTTAACCAGACGAAGCCATCATAAGAGATGTTGAGAGACACATCAACGCTAAGTTAACAACAGAACCAGACGGATTTACTAGGGGAGTGGCTGTAAACAGATTTAACAACGCAGCTGATGGGGTGATAGAAAGAGTACACCCCTGGTTCTATTGGAAAACTGAGCGCACGCAGTTGACCAATTAGTTAATTTCCTACGGACCCTGGCAAGACGAATCATTCAGGATATCTCATTTAGTAGCTCCTGTACTGATAGCGACCGGCGCAGTTATAGGTGTGGGACTCGCTGGTTGGGGTATTTATCACCTGGTGAAACGATTCACTTCCCAGCCCTCCTCAGGCCAAATAATATTTTCTACTTTCCCAAGCCAACCTCACAACTTTTGCAGCTTACGCTAAGCGTCACCGTCCTCAGTACATAGGACAATATGACCTGACTATTATCGCAGATTGTTATCGACACATCAAGAAATTTGTCTGCCATCCAAGAAAACTCACAAGATGTGAGTATTGCTTCGATCGATGACGCAAGCCGTGAAGACTATCAAATTGTAGCAGGGAAACTTGACCTCGGCGATCGATCATGGATCTCGTCACACCTTTCACCAAGATAGAGAAAGTGAAAGAACGGCATACAAGGCTCCTCGTATGATTCAAGTTAGAGAATTAACTTTTAACAAAGAATACGCTAGATATATAAAACCATCAGAGGAAGTTAAGACTATGGTCTTCCAAACGTTCTGTCAGTTTTTCTACACCTGCCAGCTCTGGACTGAATATGCGGGGCGATCTTTGAATGGTAATCGTGTGCAATATAATAATATCTTTAGAATGCTTATGGGTCTCAAAGTTGTTGCAGTTGCTTCAGGCATGTTTGCCGAAGCACAGATGTCGTTTAATACCATTCAAAGATTCAGAATCGCATCATTCATGTCCAGGGTGGGGGGTGTAGAAACAAGATAATTAGTCAGTTCGCGGTAAGACTTCCGGCCACAGCCTTTAATCAAAAATGACTTAAGATGTGCGACACATATGCAATACCTCTCAATTGTCCAGGCTGCACGTATTTGATTGTAAATAAACCAATAATTATAGATAAAAAATCCTTAGATTACAGGTCAAAACTCATGATTAACCTACCTGAGTCCTCATTAAATAAAACTGATCTAACTAACAGTATCCAATTGAGTGTCTTGGGCATGTCAGTTGCGATTGGTAGAAAACTTTCTCACTCGCAACTCCACGAGGCTGATATTAATAATCCATTGGCATTTGTTGGGAACCCTAAAACTGATGAAATCTTAAAGAGGTTGAGCTGCAATTTGATGGCAGAATTCAGAGGTTGCAGTTTTGAGTACTTACTCGTTCGATTTTATCAAAGTAGAGACTTTCCTCTGCCACTATTTGAACATCTTGCATATCTTATTCTAAATAGTGACAGAATAAATGAACTAGCTATTTAATTAGAATTACCTATTGAGAAACACTCTCATGTAACTCAGACTCGAGGACTTGCTAAGATTCTGTAAAGGAGTTAAGAAATTTATTCTTAGATACAAAGATTTATTCTTAAGGCATTGTGTGACATTTACTACTTTCAGTGATGATTTAATTTCCATGCATTCATACTTATAGAGATCTTTTGGTTCCTTTACTAAAAAAAAAAGAAAAAATATTAGAAGTCAATTAGATGGATTATATCGCCTACCAAATTGAAGGACAGAATGTATATGACTGGAATGACAGACTTAGACAAGATGATGATGATTTTAACGGTGGTAGAGCCACGCAGCAGCTTTTGCTGTTGCACGTATGGAGCCGGCTCGAGCCGGTTTGGTACCGACCTCACAGAATACCGGCGTGGTGGACTCTGCTTTTGCGTTTCGTCTGGTGAGTGCAGGTGACCAGGTAATTCTCCTCCCCATCAACATGGTAGCGGAATTAAATCTTAGACTACAGGAGGTACCAGCACCCTGGAGAATCCCTCGCTGAGCATCCACGACCATGCCTCACTCCTGAGCGTGGGTGCACAGGCTGCCCCGTATTCTGGGGGGACAAAATTCCGCTCAAAACAATAACTGCTCGGGGCAAACTGAGCAACAAGACCAAAACTGACCCTGCCACGCTATCCGTGGACTTCTGCAACATCAGGGCTTCACTCGAACCTAAACGCCGTCCTACCATCTCGAGACAGCGAAGCCACCTTGCACTCTTTCTGACCGAGACGCAGGTGTTCTCCGGCTGATATGTCTCTCCTACCCGGGGTACAAATTGGAACTCCTTTGTGCCTCGGGCTGGAGTTCGTATACGTCAGAGGGACATCTGTTCTCGACGCCTCAGCAGTCTTGAAGGTTCGGACCTGTCCATCCTTTGGCTACGTAGATAGCGACGACCATCCGCGCGTCTGGGTGCCTCTATGGAAGTCCATAGCGGTAATGCCGAAACAGACCGACTCATCGACCACGTCCAAATGGCTACAGATTCCTTGCTACAACAGGTCCCATCCGCAGAGATCGTGGTCGCCAGCGATTAACGCCCACCGCCGAATGGCTCGGTTCGTTTAACCGATCATGCGAGGAGATCTGTTTATAACTGCCTTGGCATATGGTCTGACACAGCTGGTTACTTCGCCTACGCGGATTCCAGATGTGAAGGATCACCACCTTCCCTGATGGACATTCTGCTGACCTCTCATCCGGACGGATATCAGGTTTCCGTCGATGCCCCTCTCGGCTCTTCGGACCATTGTCTGATCGGGTGTGGTTACTCACGCTCCCCTCGTGGTTGCGTTTTGCAGGTTGCCGCCGTGTTTGGCATTACAGGTCGGCGGATTGGGACGGAATGCGGTCTTTCTTTGCATCCTACCCATGGGGGCGGGTTGCTTCTCGCCGGATGATCCCAGCGCTGTTGCTGACTCTGTCACTGATGTGGTGCTACAGGGAATGGAACTATTGTTCCATCATCTGTGGTACCCATCAGGCAGATCGCAGCCAGTTTGGTCGCTCCTGTAAGACTGCATTACGCAGTAAGCAAGTGCTATCAGGCCTGGGCTAAAGGCTGCGGCTTGGGATGTAAACACCAGCATGCTTAAAAAGTATAACTTCGCCTCCAGGTCCTTCAAAAGTGTTATTGCCAAAGCAAAGTCTGAGCATAAAGCCAGAATTGGCGAAACTAGTTCGCCTTCCTTCAGGAACCCGTGCATTCTGGTCTCTAAAGGCTGTCAAAAATTTCTGTAAGCCATCACTACCATCTCTGCACAGGAGGACGACTCACTGGCCACGCCGCAAAAGAAAAAGCCGACCTTTAGGCTCACTTTTTGCGTCCAACTCGACTCTTGATGACAGAGACACACCGCCGACCATCCCGGTGTGAGTGCTCCATGCCGGATGTGCGGTTCTCCACAGCGCTCGGTTTATAAGCACTACTCTCCTGGACATTCACAAGTCGAGTGGGCCTGACAGAATCCCCAATTGTGCGAGGACGTGTGCCTCGAGTTGGCACCGATTCTAACGCGTCTTTTCCGGTACTCTACTCTAAGGCGTAGTCCGAAATCATGGAGACAGCTTTTGTCCAGCCGATCCTAAAAGGCGACGCTCAGACCCGTCAACTACAGGCCTATCGCCATCACCCTTGTTCTCCAAAATAATGGGTCCGTTATAAACTGCCAGCTCATGCGGTACCTTGAGGATCACCAGCTGATTAGTGACCGCCAATACGGTTTTCGTCAGGGTCGGTCAGCTGGTGATGTTCTGGTCTACCTGACTCATAGATGGGCAGGCAGTAGAGTCAAGGGAGGCATTGCCGTTAGTTTGAACATTGCGAAGGCTTTCGATTCGGTTTGGCACAAAGCGCTTCTTTCAGCTCCTCCTATGGGCTTCCCGGTGTGCAATTGGATCACCAGCTTTCTTGCAGATCGGAGCATCAAGGTCGTTGTGACGGTGCATGCTCCGACTACAACTCGATTAACGCTGGTGTTCCACAAGGCTGCGTGCTATCACCAACGCTGTTTCTTCTGCATATCAATGATATGTTGCAAACCGGTAGCATTCATTGCTATGCGGATGATAACACTGGTGATGCTCTATACGCCGGCCGTGCGAATATTTCTCGGGAAAACGTCGCCGATACCGGAACAAACTGGTGTCTGAAGTCGAGTCTTTGCTGAACAAAGTCTCGGTTGGGGGCGACTAAATCCAGTCCAGTTTAATCCTCAGAAGACACAAGTTTGCGCGTTTACGCTAAAAGAACCCTTGTCGTATCTCCTCGGTTCAGGCACTCCTTGTTGCCGCAGCCAGTATCAGGAATCCTCGGCGTCGACATATCGAGTGGCGTGCAGTTTCGCGGTCACTTGGAAGGCCGTTGGCCTCTAAAAGCAGCGTGCTCAGCAGAGCAGGACAACCCACCACCTCCATGGCCTGTGCAGTTGTTATACGGGCCGAATCTCGAGATGCACGCGGTACTTGCTCAGGGCTCTTTCCGCGTGCACTTTCTTGACTCTCTACAAGTTAATCTACTCTTGTCCCAGTTTGTCATTCTCCCCTTCTGGGGCTGACGGCACTAATACGCCTACGTCGTCAGGTCTTTCTGCCATTATTCTGTCTTGCATTATTCTTCGAACATGCCACCTGTGCGCAAACTGGCGCAGCCCGTAGTTCACCCCATCGCTAACGAGATCCGAGTAGTAGATCGGTCCTGAACCGTACGAACTAATCCATCATCATTTCGCTCTTAGGTCATCATACAGAGGACATTCCATAGAACATGGTGAACGTCCTCCTCCATCCTTTCACACTCACACATACTTGTTTCACACAGTCGCATTTCACTCAGCCTCTTCCGAAAGCATCCATGTCGGTGAGAATCTGAGAAGTTTGATAGTCCGGTGAGACCCAGGTGTACCTGAGTCGCCACGCCTTCAGGAATAATCTATAGAGCTCGCGTCCTTTGACTCATTCGTCCATCGATCCTGCCATACCCGATCACCTCAGTCCAAATTTCGCGCTTCCGTCTGCTCAACTCCTCTTTGGGCGCGGTCAAACGTGCTATACCCATCCTACCAGCACGGATAACCTCCAGGTCAGAAGGGAGAACGCCAGCCAGTACCGGTAAGGCCGCCGTACTGGTGGATCGATACGCCTTAGTCAGCAATATCAGGGCTGATCGCTGCGATCTCAGCAGTACGCTGCGAACTGTGTACATGTTCGCGGCTCGTACAACTCCGCCGCGTACGTAAGCGTGGATACAAACACTCCTCTGTATATTATTTTTGACTCGGATATCGGACTGTGAGGACGTCGATACGCGGGTCATCTTGCCGAATCATAGTCGCTCTTTCAGAAATATCGGACGCATGTTGCACAAACGATAGTCCTGGTCAATATCACACCTAGTACCTTAGCATTAGTTACAGTCTTTACAGATTCTCCACCAAGTCTAATAATGGGGGCGCTGAGTTTCCTCTAATAGTCATGGTGGTCGACTTTGATGAGAAAACAGTCGATTCCTTAGCCCCCACTCCGCACAAGGTCAAAGTGACTCTGGCCTGGATTCGATACCCGCTCTGGTATCAGATTCAATCAAGATTGTAGCATCATCAGCATAGGCAGTCATGGCTGCTCCCTCAGGCAGAGGGAGTCGAGATGAAATCGTCCATCAATACGTTCCACAGTGTAGGGCCTTTGAGCCTTGGGACATCCCATGGTCGACGTCTTCTTCCTCTACCGGTCCCCGATGTAGAGGCCCACGTCTGGAGGTGAAGTAGTCCACCAGCATTTTGTAAATGTTGGGTGGACAACCACCTCGTTCCTTTGACCATCATCATCGGCCACCAGGCATTGTCGAAGCGCCGGAGATATCGAAAGATTGTCTGCACGTAGCATGCCCGAGAATACCTAGCCGTGCTGAGCAAAACGCAGCGCTGTTACCGTAGATCGCCCCGGAGAGAAACCGTGCTGGTGCTCAGATATCCCGACTAATCGCGGGCACATCTTAACATGCGTTCCAATACTTTTCCCAAAACAGGGAGGGCGTTATCGGACGGTATGCCTTGGCGTCGGTGAGCGGTTTGTCATTACCCTTGGGAATGACAATCAGTCTTCCGTCCTTCCATACCTTGGGGAAGACCCCCTCCTCCACACACTTGGCGTACACCGAGTGAAATTCCCTCGGTGCTGCCATCCAAACATTCCTCACAATTCTCGCACTCACTCCATCGAGTCCCGGAGCTGTGTTAGGCAAGGCCTTGACTATTCCTCCCAGGTCCTCAACCGCAGGTGGAGACGCAGCTCTACCAGACGGCATGAAAGCCGCCAGTAGGCGAACCTGCTGATGGTAAGGCGTGTCGTGGTCAGGTCTGTCATCCGGACAGAGCGCAGTCACTAGATTAACCATTGCTGCCTCGACATTGTCCGGGTGCCACCCGCAAAGGCGATCCATTGATCACGTTTGCGGGCGGTCGCACCTCCCGCTGGCCACCCTGTACGCCATACCCCATGGGTCCTCGTTACCAGAGTTGGAAACCTCATGTGATGCGACTGCCTCACCATCATCTTCCTGTATCTCGCACGCTGTGAAAAGCTATCCTGGCTACTCCTCTGACCTACCTCCTAGACGCCTTTTACTCTGCCATACATGCCTGAGTTTACATTGCAACTTTCTAGTCTTATCGAGTTCATTAGTCACCATTCGTGCCCCCGACCCCTGGGGCGACGCTCCCTAGGCCTTCCTCCGCAGAATGATGACCCTGCGAACTCCTCCGCCAGGAGGGCTGCGTATTTCCATGCAGCCATCCCATTCGCAGTTTGATTATCGCCCGGAACCTGTCCCAATCCACCCCTCAGTCGCGAAAACGAGGGGGATCCCTAACGGGTGCAGCGCGCGTGGTCGGCCTGTTGGTCGTGGCCGTGTAAGTTATCAAGTTATGGTCGCTGGCGCAGACCCCCTCGTGCACTCGCCACTCGGCAAGATAAACGTCCCAGTGGTTTGGTCAGATCTACATTGGACTCTCCACCAGGCCCAGAGAAGGTGTAGGGCTGGTCGGGCATATTAGCCAAAGTGAGGGCATATGAAATAATGAATGCCTTCATTTGCTGCCTTCGATGTTCAACTGTTTGTCCTCTTCCCACGTAATGTCGGCGATCAGAATGCCAGAGTGGCGAGTGCGCATGGCGTCAGGGCCCACGATGATGCCCTTAAAAGACAACTCAGGGCAGCCTCTAAGTGGTGCAGGTGGTCATCGATAGTGTCGCTAAACTTAAGTACGCTGACACCACATAGAGGTCCCATCGGTTTACGTGGCACCACACAAAACTCATTGCTGAGATGGCTCAGCACAGCTACTCAATCGTTGGGTTGGAGTAAACGCCCGCCCACGGATGACCACCCACCTGAACGATCCCCGCAGCCTGGGGTACTGTTCTTGTACAAAACAATGTCCAGGTGCAGTTCACGCGCCAGGATAGCAACTCAGCCGCGGCGACCCCTCGACCCAGGTTAATCTGGCCTACTCAGCGCTTCATTGGTTTCTGAGAAGCCGCCCTTACCGGCAATACTGTGTGTGTGGCCACGGGCGCTGCTCTGCATATATTCTCGCTGGACAGTTCTAGCCATGGTCACGTGCAGCCAGTCAGATCTTCCAAAGCGCTTGCACGTGGCGCACTTTTCATCCGTTGACTTGCAGACGCCACGTTCGTGTCCTGCCTCTCCACATTTTCCGCAAACCACCTCCTTCGTTCGGCAGTACTTTGCCGGATGCCCATATTGCTGACACCTCTGGCAGCACGTGACATCCACGTAATCGCACGGCTCCACCACATCCCAGCCGACGTATAGCCGGTTATGCCCAATCAGGACGTCCCTCAAGGCGGGCGAACATTGCAGTATGACGGTTGTCCTCCTGCTACCTCTCCACGATTTCTTAAATGCGATTTTGCAGCTTTCCTTTAATATTTGTTCGCTCCAGCCACAAGCAGCCAGGTACTGCTCATGAGGCCACTCAATACGTCCTCATTCTTTGGGTCCTCTTCAAACCCCTGAGGAGCAACCAGTGGTTGGCGCTGTCTGGGCTCAGACACTCTTAAGGATGGAGGGGCCGCTGTCTTCAGTTTCTACGCAGCTTCTTGGGACGTGGTCTGGACCACGACACCTGCATTCCTACCTTCCTCATCCTATCTATCTGTAGGCCACAAGTTTTCGGATTCACCGCCTTCTTCAACTCCATTTTTGTATCCTCCGCTGTTTTAATAGGTCCCTCCATTTCAGCCGGGTAGAAGGCAACAACTGGGCCTTCTTACGGGCATTAGTACCTGTTCTGCCCCTTGGCAACCTCAACGCTGCCAGTAGGACCTTTGCGGTGCCGGGTCCGTCGCGTGGCTATTGTTCCGGCCTCGACCTGCGCCAGTCTAGCTTCAGCTATTGTCTTCCCCTGTTCTGCTCTTACAGCCGCCAATTCTAATTCGGAGGTGTGCACCTCCATCGCTGCCACCATGGTAATAAGGTCATGGCCGTATGCGGCAACCCTGTTGATTTCCGCCTTATTCAGCTTCGACCCTGGTCCAGTGATGACGCTCATAATGCTCTTCACCGTTTCTCGAACGTAGTCGATTACTTCCAGCTTGGATGCTTTTGAAGCTTTGATCCCTCGCACTCGGGAGCTCTCCCTAGGACAGTCCTCTTCTTCGGCCTCAGCAACGGATTCCTCTATATCTCTGGTCAGCAGACCTGCCGCCGGAGCCACACTCCGGCGAGGCTCAGTGCGCTTGCCCACCCTTGCCCGCTGAGAAGATGGCTGCACCTCATCCGGTGACGGCAGAGGCCGCTTCTCTGGTACTGCTGGTGGTGGGGCTGCTGGTGGTGGGGGGGGCACCGCGACCGGCCGGCCAAGTGGGCTCGGCGGGGTCCTGACCAGTGATCTACGAGGAGTAAATAACTCCTCGTCGTCCGCCATTTTTATTTCACAGAAGTCCAACCAAAGATAATATTCAAAGAGTCAGATCACACTATATTAAATAGAAGTCAAATGTTGGAACGGAACGCAAACCGAGAACGTCAGTCACAGTGACAGGTGACAGCTGTCAACGTCACTGTCAATGTCAACGTCACGTTCAATGACAGCCGTCAATGTCAAAATAATAACAACACGTGCCAACACACCCTAACCTCAATAACTAATTAATGTTCAATGTCTTCTTCTAATTAAACTACAAATTATATACAATAAAAGTACTTACAAACGAATATCCATTAGTAAATAAGAAATAAAACAAAAACACAAAGATACTTAGCTCAAATTAATGCGTGGTTCTAACCTAAAACACGTGCTTATTCCTACAAAAATTATTTAAAACTACACGAACACAACACAGTTTTATTTTGTCCGACACAAAAAGTTTAAATAGTTATTATAAAGCACAATTTGCACAAAATATCCAAATAAAACACAGAATTACTAAGTATTACTACGCGAGGTCACGCGAGAGCGCACAGATACGTCCGCTCAGTACGAGTACCGACGACGTAGTAGTAGTACCGACGACGTAGCAGAGCAGGACAGTATTTCATGCCGGCACAACGCCTGCAACTTTACAAGGCGCAGGTTCGGCCTCACATGGAATACTGTTCCCATCTCTGGGCTGGGGCTCCCCAGTGCCAGCTCCTTCCACTTGACCGCATCCAGCGCAGAGCGGCTCGAATCGTCGACGACCGAGTCCTTTCCGATCGGCTCGATTCATTGGCGCTGCGAAGAGATGTTGCATCTCTTTGCATTTTCTTTCGCATTTACCACGGGGAGTGCTCTGAGGAATTGTTCGGATTAATCCCAGCCGTCAAATTTCACGAACGCACATCGCGGCAGAACTCCCGATACCATCCACACCATCTGGATGATTGGCGGTCCACCACTGAGCGATTTAGAAGATGTTTTCTTCCTCGCACAACTTCCTTGTGGAATAGTTTACCACCAGCGATTTTTCCGGACCGATACAACTTAGGGACCTTCAAGAAAAGAGCCTACTCCTTTTTAAAAGGCCGGCAACGCATCTCCAATTCCTCTGGTTCCCCTGGTGTTGCAATTGTTCATGGGCGGCGGTAGTCATTTACCATCAGGTGAGCCGCATGCTCGTTTGCCCCCTCTCCTATAAGAAAAAAAAAAAAAGATGAGATGAGGAATTTGTCAGCATGAATTCCATTTGAGGAGAATGATGCCATATCAGTATGGCGAGATCTAAAAAGCTCGCTTAGTGAGCACTTGAGCCCACCATTACCTCCTGTTCATCGTATCTTGGAACGTAGTCAGCCTAAACAGTGTCCATTGTATTAGAGGTTTTCCTTCACATCTTCAAATAATACGTCGAATAACCTTTTACAATTATTTATTTCTAATACACACTTATACTCAGTTGTTACAATTATTGTACACGCGTGTGTTCGCCTCAACCGCTCGAGCCAGAATAAGCAGAAAGACTTCTAGTTTACCTACCAATAACTATAGAATTATCCAAAATCATTATAGATTGAAAATAAAACTATGACATTAATTAAATAAATGCATTAATAATTTTGGATCGCTAACAGGCGGCCATTCTGTTACAGGAATGTACCTTTTCCTGGCATCTCGGCCTTCCTAATCAGGGTATGACCTCATACCCAATCTTAATTTAATTTAAAATTGTAGACAATCTTATTAATGTATAATTTAAATATAAAATATAGAATATAAATTGAAATAGATAAAAACATGATTTTGTTTTTTGTTTTTACTTATTTAGAATTAGAAATTACTTAATCACACAGAGAAAAAAAAATTGACTCGATTGTATATAATTATAAGCCTTTTTATGCATACAAAATTTATTAATACATCAATCTGGCACATTAACTATGGGTATTTTAACTGTATTATAACTTAATCACTTAATAACTTTTGAGACCACTGCAAGTCAAGGTCCATTGATTCCACTGTTGTCCAATTAGCGTTTGCCTCCGTTGTTACCTGTTGCCCTTGCATGTTGTAGAAATGATGTAGCTGTCTATCGCTTGTCCTGCTTGAGGGACCTATTAACAAGCTGTTGTGTAATAAGTGCAGCTAACTACCGTTTGCCTTCATCGGAACACGGCCTGTTGCTCAACTGATACTCCCAACTACCGTTTGCCTTCATCGGGACACGGCCTGTTGCTCAACTGATACTCCCAACTACCGTTTGCCTTCACGGGACACGACCTGTTGCTCAACTGATGCTCCCAACTACCGTTTGCCTTCATCGGGACACGGCCTGTTGTCTTATTGATAGTAGGAGTCACTGTTTGCTGCTTTCGAATCACGGTATTTCCATTGATTGGCACCCCGGTGCCAATCAATGGAAATACCATAAGTGGCAATGGCCTTCTTTCGATTATATATTCACGCATTATTATCATCAATTTGGATTCATCATAATTGCTCCCCTAATCTGTAACGGTAAGGATCAAGACATTAGGATTAGGGTAATACTTTTAAAACGTCATGCTAAACTTATGCCACTCTCATGATACAGCCCTCTAGTCAAACGTAATTCATTTATGGGGCAATGTATACGCTTTTACAACAAAATCCCAGAACATGTTCAAAGTTTGTCAGTAAACAAGTTTAAAAGTTTTATTAAAGAAAAACTGTACAAAAAGGGTTATTACAATATCAAGGACTACATGAATGAAAATAACGCCTGGCAATAGGGTGATCGCCACCATGACGGTTCTATGAAAATTCATTTAAAAATTGTATAAACAAAATTATTGTTAAGTGAAATATGTTTAAAAAAGTCCCGCTGTGTTTCTTGCTGGTTCTTCTCAGGACAGAGGTATTTTCCGAACCACTGGTAAATAATAAATGACTTTCAAAAAGTATTATGTAATAATCAATATAGAATAAAAAATCATTTTATTCTATTCTATTATAATAACCCTTTTTATACAGTTTATGTTTATTGAAATATTTCAACTTGGAAATATTGGGGAATCATTTGCTATGTTCCATGCGTAATAAGGGTTTAATATTTTGTCAGTGACAGTGATTCCTCGTGAGTTAACCACACCCGTTGCGGCAAGGCGAAAGCTATTGGCGGCAGCACTGACATGCAAGCACTCCGTGGGGTGTTGACCCGAGTCGTCAGCGAATTCTACCCACGCATGCCAGCGACAATAGGAGAAGAATACACACGAGCAAAAGTTCGAAGAGCGATTACCAAGACCGTCGCCTCGTGTTTCGTAGCAGATGTCGCTTGGAGTTTCTACCAGGAAATCGCACTCTGGCAGAGTGCAGAATTAAGGAAAACTAAGAGAGGAAAATTAGATTTTATAGACACCCTAAAACAGACGAACGGCTACGGGCGCCCGTGGTGGAAGATATAGACATAGCGAACAGAGAAGCGAGAGATGCGCCAGTGGCCGACCCCAACAATGAACAGCCAGCATGGTTGCGCTGGTTCTGGGAGGACAACAAAAACAGGGGACCGATCAATCCGGTCTTTATACCAACAGCACCACCAGACCAAATTGAAAAGGCTATCGCAGCCACTAGAGCGGCAAAAGACCTCGCCGCTGAATTAAGATTTCGCAATAGAAGCAGATTATATAATAACCTTGGTAGAAAATATAAAACTACCTTGTATGGGAAAAGTGTGTTTGCTATAGCTCCAAAGATATACAATAAGATCCGAATAACATCAAAGAGTGTAACGATATACAGATTTTCAAAGATAAATTGTTCCACTTTCTAATTGAACATTCATTTTATTCGATTGATGAATTTTTTGTCCAGTGTCAGAGTTAATAAAAGTCTAACGGATTCTACATAATTTGATCAAATTGAGGTTATATATAACTGAAAAATATTTCTATAATTTAAATGAATATTTTGATACAAATATTATTTAATTTGTGTGGCCAATGTCAGCTTGCCTTTTTTTTCAATTATTATTTAATTCTATTTTCTATATAATTTTATTACATTTAATTTTCTATATAATTTTATTATACGAGGGTGGATTGAAAAGTACTCGGCCTAACCAAGAAAATAAACACATACTAAATCAGTAATATTTTTATTTTTCTACATAATCACCATCAAGTTCAATACACTTTTACCTCCTTCCAAGCATTTAGACCGTTGAAAAAATGATTCTTCCTTAGAGTCAAAATATGCGTCTACAGCTTCTGACCTCGTCGTTTGTCGAAAATCTTGACCTCCCAAGTGCTTTTTAGGTTAGGAACAGAAAGAAGTCTGATGGTGCCAGATCAGGTGAATACGGCGGATGCGGTAACAGTTCAAAGCCACAGTTGTGAATTTCAGCCATTGACTGTACTGACGTGTGAACACGGGCGTTATCTTGATGAAACAGGACTTTTCTTCTGAGCATTCCTCGACGTTTTTCTTTATTTCCTCTCGTAAACGACGTAGTAAGGTGCAGTAGTAATCAAAGTTTATAGTCTGACCCTTTCAAGATAATCAATCATAATCACACCTTTCGAGTCCCAGAATACTGAAGCCATCACCTTATTTGCCGACAAAATCGACTTAGCCTTTTAGGGGTAGTGAACCAGGTCTTCTCCACTGTTTTGATTGTTGTTTTGTTTCCGGTGTACAGTAATGAACCCATGTTTCGTCCATAGTAACAAAACGATTCAAAAATCATCTGCATCGGCTTCAAATAACTCCAAACAGTCGCGTGAAATAGTCAATCGCGTCCTTTTGTTCAACTGAAAGCAGTCATGGAACCCACCTCGCAGACACAGGAAACCCAACTCGTTGACAATGATGTTTTGAGTTCGTTCATAAGAGATGCCTATAATCTCGGCTATCTCTCTAATTTTAATCTGCGGTCTCCATTATTAAATCAAGTACTTTTTAATATTTTCGTCAGTAGTTGACGTCGAAGGCCTTCAGAGCGGGGTTCATCTTTCACTCTCTACCACGCTTAAATTCTGCTATCCATTTTTGACGGATGAATATGACAGAGCACAATCGCCTAATGTACTGACCATGTCATCATGGATGGCTTTTGATGATAGCCCCTTCTTATGGAGGTACTTAATGACGGCACGCTGCTCGATTTGCTCCATTCGCGGAAATTATGTCCGATTACTTTGTTAATAAATTTATAAAATCACAACTAATTATCGCACACGTTTCGAACTTCACACAATGAACTAGTCTGAACTGAACTAAATAATGTGGGTAGATTTGATTTTTAGAATTGAATGGATCTGTGTTAGGCCGAGTACTTTTCAATCCACCCTCGTATCTAATTTTCTTTTTTAATAATTATAATTATAATTGTGATTATCATTGTTCTTTCTTTTACTTGACAATGTGATTATTAGTTGAATTGAATTTATAGAATGTTCAATAATTTATCTAATATTGTATACATAATTTAAAAATGTAACTTAATAATGTAATCTAATAATTTAACTTAATAATGAAATCTAATGTAATTTAATAATAATAATATTTAATAATGTAATTTAATATTTTATAATTGCTACGCCCAAACCGGGTTCAAATGCGGACTATTTTTTAAAACATCACATCTATTGTTACCATTTGATTGCAATAAAGATTATGATTATAAGACCTTTTGACGTCGAATCGGCCGTCAGTTAGCTAAACATCAGAATGTACAGCCAGAAAATTACAGAAAGATACTGGGCCCAGTGCGCGACAATCCTCACACAAGAAATGGACAGACAGGGCCTCAGAGACTTAACCAGACGAGAAGCCATCCTAAGAGATGCTGTTGAGACACACATCAACGTTAAGTTAACAACAGAACCCAGACGGATTTTCTAGGAAGTGAAAGCTGTAAACAGATTTAACAACGCAGCTGATGTGGTGATAGAAAGAGTACACCCCTGGTTCTCTTGGAAATTGAGCGCACGCAGTTGACCAATTAGTTAATTTCCTTCGGACCCTGGCAAGACGAATCATTCAGGATATCTCATTTAGTGGCTCCTGTACTGATAGCGACCGGCGCAGTTATAGGTGTGGGACTCGCTGGTTGGGGTATTTACCACCTGGTGAAACGATTCACCTCCCAGCCCTCCTCAGGCCAAATTATATTTTCTACTTTCCCAAGCACAACCTCACAACTTTTGCAGCCTACGCTAAGCGTCACCGTCCTCAGTACATAGGACAATATGACCTAACTATTATCGCAGATTGTTATCGACACATCAAGAAATTTGCCTGCCATCCAAGAAAACTCACAAGATGTGAGTACATTGCTTCGATCGATGACGCAAGCCGTAGAAGACTGTATCAAATTGTAGCAGAGAGGTGTCCGATCCGATCATGGATCTCGTCACACCTTTCACCAAGATAGAGAAAGTGAAAGAACGGCATACAAGGCTCCTCGTATGATTCAAGCTAGAGATTTAACTTTTAACATAGAATAAGTTAGATATATAAAACCATAAGAGGAAGTTAAGACTATGGTCTTCCAAACGTACTGTCAGTCTTTCTTCACCTGCCAGCTCTGGACTGAATATGCGGGGCGATCTTTGAATGGTAATCGTGTGCAATATAATATCTTTAGAATGCTTATGGGTTTCAAAGTTGTTGCAGTTGCTTCAGGCATGTTTGCCGAAGCACGAATTAATACGTTTAATACCATTCAAAGATTCAGAATCGCATCATTCATGTCCAGGGTGGGGGGTGTAGAAACAAGATAATTAGTGAGTTCGCGGTAAGACTGCCGGCCACAGCCTTTAATCAAAAATGGCTTAAGATAGCTGCTTTACGTGATGGTTCCCTCCATTTAGAGGTTATAAAATGTTCGACACATATGCAATACCTCTCAATTGTCCAGGCTGCACGTATTTGATTGTAAATAAACCAATAATTATAGATAAAAAATCCTTAGATTACAGGTCAAAACTCATGATTAACCAGAGGTTGCAGTTTTGAGTACTTACTCGTTCGATTTTATCAAAGTAGAGACTTTCCTCTGCCACTATTTGAACATCTTGCATATCTTATTCTAAATAGTGACAGACTAAGTGAACTAGCTATTTAATTAGAATTACCTATTGAGAAACACTCTCATGTAACTCAGACTCGAGGACTTGCTAAGATTCTAGCAAAAGGAGTTAAGAAATTTATTCTTAGATACAAAGATTTATTCTTAAGGGCATTGTGTGACATTTACTACTTTCAGTGATGATTTAATTTCCATGCATTCATACTTATGGAATCTTTTTTGGTTCTATTACTAAAAAAAAAGAAAAAATGTATCTAAGAGTCAATTAGATGGATTATATCGCCTACCAAGAATTGAAGGACAGAATGTATATGACTGGAATGACAGACTTAGACAAGATGAGATGAGGAATTTGTCAGCAAGAATTCCATTTGAGGAGAATGATGCCATATCAGTATGGCGAGATCTAAAAATCTCGCTTAGTGAGCACTTGAGCCCACCATTACCTCCTGTTCAATTATTATCAATCAGTGGAAGGCTATACATATGTACATGTGCATTCAGGTGAACATTCGTCATTTCGCAATCAACCTCAGGTGCATCTCGGTTTGCTCGCTACACCAGCGTTAAATCCGGCTACAGAAAGTGCTAATTTTTTAAATAGTTCACTATATACAGTTACATATGCATCCTGTGAAGTTGAATTTGACATGGGAGTCTATGTGTACAAACGGTGATCCATACGATTGGCCAGAAGATGTTAAATTCTTTATTAATAAGAAAAAAGGATTTCAAGGATATGGTCCTCAAACTATGGGTGTTAGTGCTACTACTATGGGTAAATTGGAGTCTCGCAGAGGAGATGTCCATGGAAGAGCTGAATTCCCCCATCAAGTTCGAAATGCAGGGAACAAACACGGGACATCGAGCATTCGTAGCAGTTGAGAAAAAAATCGGAATAAAACGAGGACGAGTTGATAAATTGGCAAAGCGACTCCGCTCAATCGATGTTAGACACGTTTAAATTGGACATGGGGAACGAAACTTTCCAAAAATGCAACCGTCATGCGAGTCAGACCCAGACATCGATATCCACTCATACGAATCAATCGACGACGTCGACTTCGATTTGAATATAGTTTAACATTTCAAGATTGTATTTTAAAAGAAACCAAATCGAAGAAACCAAAGACGGTGACATTCAACCAGGTACATCGTCAGGAAGCGGATTCTTCAGAGGAGGACGAATATTTAAACACAGAAGAGGGTTACGCATCTATGGTCGCCGGTCTTGCCCGAGCTCATTCATTAGTACAGAGTACTGGGAAAATCTCACAAAGTATCTCCTTAAAGGACGACGACGGATATATCAATATAACGTCGCCGGGAGAGCGTGGGTATATGCTTATGAAATTAGAGCTCTAACCATTAGAAGATTGTGTAAAACTGCCGAAGAATAAGTATTGGAAAGAGGAACTTCAGCTCATTAGCAGTGATCTCTGGGCCGGAATCCCCTGCGTACAAGATGCTGATGGCACTCCGAACTCAGCTAACCAAGGACATAATGAAAATAAAGGGAGTCAAAACCGAAAAGAAAAGTCTAACAGGTTGGAAAAGTGGCTAGAAACATTTATTATTACTCCAATGAAGAATATCCATACTAATATTATCCATACTATACTAATATTATAAATGCGAAAGTGTGTTTGTTTGTTAGTTTGTTTGTTTGTTCATTTGTTTGTCCTTCTTTCACGTCGCAACAGAGCGTCGGCATGGCATGATTTTTTGTATGGGGATAGTTCGGTGGCTGTAGAGTGACATAGGCTACTTTTTTCCGCGGAAAAACATCTCATTCCCGTGGGAAAATCGAATATGTTGCAAAATTAAATTCAGCTAGATGGCGCCACCGTGATTCTACAAGACGGACGACGGTACGATGGACGAACACAGAAGGTCAGAATATTTGGATTATTATGTCTTTTTACCGAAATTAAGGTAAAAAATGTATGGATCTGTATTTTTCCGCAGGACCGGAAGAGAGAGCGATAAAAACATAAAATTCACCAGCTGATTTTCTTCAAACGTTTTGGTGCATCGTAATTCACAGAATAGGCGATAACCTCGCAGACGATATTAAGTAATCCGTTGATGCTCTGCCTACCCCGCAAGGGTTAAGCGATTATAAGTATGGATCAAAATACTATCACCACCTGTCACGCTTTCACCCTTAACTATTACTTAACAATGGTAGAAACAGTTCTTAGTAAGCCTTATTAATAAGCCTTAGTAATATTTATTGAACAGAAATGAATACAGTTCTTATATGTAGTTTAGAATGAATCGGTATTACAATAAGAAAAATTGTGCATAATTATAAGAAAAATATTTTTTTAGAGTTCTTATTAACTAACGTATACATAGTTTAAATTGATTCCGCTAGATGTCGTTACTAGGTTTTTAAAACGCGGTAACGAAATGTTTCCTGACATGTACTTAACTCCCGCCGTTGAGCCGCGCGTCAACTTATAGTGCATACGGTACCTATACGCTTAAATTGTTTCTATTTCGTAGCTTATTCGACTACCTGCTTTCGATTTCGGTTGTTTGTTATTTGCTTTGTGATTTGGTTAAGGTTGAATGGATTTATATTGGTTTTCATTTTCGGATTTGTGTATTTTCTTGGATCGGTTTTGTTGATTTGGTTGGTAGTCCTTTATACATATTTAGACTCTGGCTTTGATTTTGGATTTTGTTTATTTCGAATCGTGAATTGGTTTTCGTTGTTTTAGGTTGTTTAACAATATTTCAAAGGAATATTAATAGCATAGATAGTGTATACGGTACCTATACACTTACTTCTTTTTTCGTTGGTTATATTTATATTGACTACTGCTTTCGATTTCGGTTTTCTGCGATTTGTTTTGTGATTTGGTTTAAGTTGATTCGATTTTTTTTGGCTATCGTTTTCGGATTCGTGTTGTGTCTTGAATTGGTTTTGTTGTTGATTTTAAAAATATTTAAAAGAATATTTATACCTTTTAGATATTTTGGATTTGCTTTAAAAATATTTAAAAGGAAATTTAATTCCTTTAGGTATTTTAACGTTTTTATAAATAGGTTTTTTCTTACTTCATAATGCCTCGCAAACGTAAGTCCAGCCTTTCAAGAGTATCTTCTCAAAGACAATCGAAAAGATTAGCTCGATCGCTAGAATCTTTAGAAGATGCTGAACTGAGAAGGCAAGAACAATCAGAGCGTCAGGCTGCTTTAAGAGCATCTGAGACACCTTCTCAACGTCAGCAAAGGCGTCTTGAACAGACAGAGCGTCAGGCTGCTTTAAGAGCTTCCGAAACACCTTCTCAAAGTCAGCGAAGGCGTCTTGAACAGGCAGAGCGTCAAGCTACTTTAAGAGCTACTGAAACACCTGCTCAAAGTCAGCAAAGGCGTCTTGAACAGGCAGAGCGTCAAGCTACTTTGAGCTACTGAAACACCTGATCAAAGTCAGCAAAGGCGTCTTGAACAGGCAGGCGTCAATCTACTTTAAGAGCTACTGAAACACCTGCTCAAAGTCAGCAAAGGCTATTCGAACAAGCGGAACGTCAGGCCTTAGAGCCGCGAAACACCTGATGAAACTCAACACAGACTCATTGAGCAAGCTGAACGTCAATCTACTATAAGGGCATCAGAAACACCAGAACAGACACAGGCGCGAAGAGATGCAAATGCACAGCTCCAAGCTGAACGTCGACAAAATTTTCAAAGAAACAATTTTTTCCGTTTTTAATGACGCAGCATTCAATTATGATCCGTTGATTGATTATAAAAATCACAGGTTAGTTGTTATCGGACTGATGGACAAGGCGTGTTTGCAGCGCTTTAAAATGGAAAGATGAGACCGCAGGCATGTGCTGTTCCAATGGCAAAGTGTCTCTTCCGTTACTTGGGGAACCAGAAGAACCTTTGAAAACTCTCTTTTTATATGATGCTAATGAGTCACGGCGCTTTTAAACAGGATCCGGAAATATAACTCATGCTTTCAAATGACGTCCTTCGGAGTTGACCGGGAAATAATAATGCCGGGATTTTCGCCTACATTTACGGTGCAAGGGCAAATTTATTATAGAATAGGTTCACTTTTTCCAGCTGAAAACGAACAGCATAAATTTTTACAAGTATATTTTATGGGTGACGAAGAAATTGAGGTAGACCGTCGCTGCCAATTGATCTAGGGAGTTGAGAGAGACACAGTGTTCAAAATTCAAAGATTCTTGCATGAACGTAACATTTTAGTCAAAACATTTAAAACTGCTTTGAAAACCTACCTGAAGAGTTATAAAGTCGTCATTCACGCAGATCGGACCTCGAGGAGAGCATGAAAGGCGCTACAATGCACCTTTGATAAACGAAATAGCAGCCGTAATTAGTGGTGATCAATTTTCTTCACGAGACATTGTCTTGCGAGCACGTGATGATACGTTGCAACGGGTAGCCGATACACACAAGTTTTATGACGCTCTGCAATACCCATTGATTTATTGCAAAGGACAAGAGGGTTATCATTTTCAAATTCCACTCATTAACCCGGTCACAAAGGAGCCTACTCCGAACAAAAAAGTATCATGTATGGATTTTTATGCGTATCATATGATGTTGCGAGAAAATGATTTTAACCTCTTAGCCCGGTGTAGACAATTATTTCATCAATTTTGGTAGACATGTATGTGAAGGTGAAAGTGAACGTCTCCGTTATACTATCTTTAAATCAAAAAGCTGCGCGTTGAGAATTATATACATTTACAAGATGCAGTTTCTAGCGACGCCAATGTAAACCCCAGAGATTTAGGTAAAATGGTAATTCTGCCCTCATCATTCGTTAACAGTCCCGCTACCTACATGAGTACACACAAGACGCATTCGCCTATGTACGAACTTACGGAAGACCTGATCTTTTGTTACTTTTACTTGCAATCCCATGGAAAGAAATAACCGAGGAGCTAATGCCGGGCCAAAAAGCTGACAGACACGATTTAGTTGTAGAGTATTTAGATTAAAAGTACAAAAATTAATATATGTAATTAACAAAGGAAAATTTTCGGAGGTGCAGTGCTTCATGTATTCAATTGAATGGCAAAAGGATTACCGCATGCCCACATTCTAATATGGCTTAAAGAAGTTGCCCAGCCAAATAGACGACATAATAAGCGCCGAGATTCCGGATCCTGAGCAAGATAAAGAATTGTATGATACCATCGTCCGAAATATGATTCACGGTCCATGTGGAGCACGAAATTCAATATCGCCATGTATGAAAGAAGGAATATATAAAAAATTCCTAAACAGCTATTAAGAGAAACAGTGCACGATGACAATGGCTACCCTTTACAGACACGCAGAGCTCGAAGATGGTGGCAGGAAAGTTACAATCAAATCTCGCTCTGGAGCGTTCGAAACCTTAGATAACAGCTGGATTGTCCCGTATTCGCCCATTCTATGTAATATGTTTAATGCCCACATTAATGTAGAAGCATGTAGCTCTGTCCGCGCAATCAAGTATATCTGTAAGTACATAAATAAAGGAAGCGACCAAGCAATATTTAATCTCAGGAGTGAAGGTGAGGCAAATCCGTTAATGAAGTACAGACCTTTCAAGCAGGGCGTTATGTCAGCAGTAACGAGGCAGCGTGGCGTCTCCTTGGCTTCCTTTACACGAGGCACCCAACAGTTACTCACCTTGCTGTGCACTTAGAAAATGGAGAGCGTGTATATTTCACCGAAAGAAATTTCCAAGAAAGAATTGCATCACCGCCAAAACTACACTAACAGCCTTCTTTCAACTTTGTCAAACCGACCTCTTTGCAAAACGTTGTTATATTCTGAAGTCCCCACTATTATACTTGGAACACATCTAGGAAGGTGGAAACGCCGTATTCAAGGCGCGCCTGTTGCAAATTGGCCCGGTGTAAAGTCATCAGATGCCCTTGGTCGTGTGTATACCGTCCATGTAACTAATTTTGAATGTTTCTGTTTACGATTGCTGCTGCACCATGTTCGGGGTCCTACAGGATATAAATACCTTAAAACTGTCAACGGTCAGGAATGCGCAACTTATAGAGAAGTATGTGAAGCTCTGCATCTTTTAGAAAACTATAATCACTGGGATGAAACCATGGAGGAAGCTGTGCAGTGCCAGTCACCAGCCAAAATTAGGGATCTTTATGCAACTCTCATATCATCTTGCGGGCTATCTAATGCACATAAATTGTGGGACAAATATAAAGAGTACATGGCGGAAGATATTTTGCGAAGGTTACAGCAGACACACGCGAACACTTGGAAAAATTGAAGATAAAGTAATGGCAATGGTAGGCAAAAAATTAAGCGACTTTGGAATGATAAACCCTCAGCGAACAACCGAAAATGAACTAAGTGATGAAATTATACGTGAAACAAACTACGATATACCAGCTTTGCAGCAGCAAGTAGCCGAATTTGTACCCCGCTTGCTTCCCGAACAAAAACGAGTTTTTGACAAAGTATTAGGACAAATTGAATCTGGAAATGGTGCACTTTTCTTTTTAGATGCCCCTGGAGGAACTGGGAAGACATTTTTGTTAAATTTATTATAAGCGCAAGTACGGAAAGATAAAACATTGCTGTGGCCGTAGCTTCCTCCGGTATAGCCGCCACGCTGCTAAGCGGGGGCCGCACTGCACATTCTGTTTTAAAACTCCCTCTAAATCTAGCCCAGGAAGAATCGCCGATCTGCAACTTTAGCAAAAATAGTGCACGAGGTATAATGCTACGACAATGCAAACTTTTAGTGTGGGACGAAAGTACAATGTCGCATAAAAAAGCTGTAGAAGCACTAAATCGAACGCTCCAGGATTTGCGCAGCAATACCGATGTAATGGGAGGAATGGTGGTTTTACTGGCTGGTGACTTTCGCTAAACATTACCTGTCATTCAAAAGGGCACACCCGCAGATAAAATTAAAGCATGCCTCAAGTCGTCTATTTTATGGAACAAGGTGACAAAATTCAGTTTAACTACGAATATGAGAGTGCATTTGTATAATGATATCAATGCTGGAAACTATGCTGACACACTATTAAAAATTGGCGATGGGCGGTTGGAAACGGATGCTGAGGGCTGCGTTAAATTGACGAGAGATTTTTGTAATTTAGGACAGAGTCATTCCGAATTAATTGCGAGCGTTTATTCAGATTTAACGAACAACATGCATGAAGACAAATGGTTATGTGAAAGGGCGATTCTTGCACCAAAAAATGAGAGCGTTAACAAAATAAATTCAGATATATTAAGCGAAGTAGCAGGAGAAATAACAGAGTATTTGTCAGTAGACACAGTTATGGACACAGAACAGAGCACTTCATATCCCGTAGAGTTTCTAAATTCTCTAGAGTTGTCAGGTGTGCCCTCACATAAGCTTCAATTAAAATTAGGCGTCTCAGTCATGCTAATGCGAAATTTAGATGCTCCTCAGTTATGTAACGGGACAAGGCTGCGTGTGACACATCTTGGACGGAACATAGGGCTCTCACACAAAACTACGAACTCGCATCGCATCGCAAATATCTGCGAACTCGCACGAATGCACCGCAAAAACGTCCGATCTCATTCGCATCGCGCATTCCTGCGATATTACGTCATACTTGGTGACGCCCCTTTTAAAAGACTTGTCCGCTCTGAGACAGCTTTAGAGAAAGACGCGCGGCGCCTGCGCCGCCTTCTTTATTTATAGAATGGCGGAATATGATGTAGATTTTTTAATATCTTTAATTGAGGAGCGCCCCGTCCTTTGGGACACAAGTGATGAACATTATAAAAATAAATTTATTAAGCAAGATGCGTGGAAGAGCGTCTGTGAAAGTTTGTTTCCGAATTTCCAAGACAAAGAAAACAGTGAAAAAACAAAATTTGGTAAGTACTTTTATTTCTACAACAATACACTCAATGCATAGAAGTACGAATAGCGCGCGTGCGTGTAAGGGGGCTTCTAGAACCTGGCGCGCTATTCGTACTTCTATGAATAAATATAATTCAGTGCAATAAAGTGTACAGTACGACAAGGTAAATAATGAGCATCGACTAATTTCGTGTTTCTGATCTATTTTGATTTTCTTAGAAATGACATTGACAATTATTTTGTTTGCATTATAAAGTTGAATTTAAAAGTGTTTTTTTTTTAAATAAATTACGTTTTAAAATTGTTACTACTTATTTCTGATATTGATTGATGATCCCCATTATTTATCTTGAAGTACCAACTGTATATCTACGAGTATCTGTACTCTTACGAGTACATAGAACTAAGCAAGTACTTCCATATTTTAAATTTTTTTTTAATTGCCACTTCAAGGCTCCAAAGTCACTAGAAAAATAATTCGAAAATTTGTCTCTTATTAAATTTGCACTCATTATTCTTGCATTCAATGTCTGTAGGCTTAGTAGTTCAGAATCATCTATGATCATTTCTACGGGGGATTGTAATCCATCGCGGTTCAGTACAAAGTTGTGTAATATACAACAAGCTTTGACAATATCGACTGCAAAATCAATTGAGACGTTAAGGGGTCGATGAAATACTCGCCATTTGTTGGCTAGTATGCCGAAAGCGCACTCGACATATCGTCTCGCCCTACTCAAACGGTAGTTAAATATTCTTTGTTTAACGGTTAAAGGCTTGCCAGAATAAGGGCGCATAACGTTATTTGAAATGGAAAAAGCTTCGTCTCCTATGAAAACAAACGGGACCGGTTCTTGAAAGCCTGGCAATGGCTTCGATATTGGTATGGGCAAGCCACCTTTCATCAGTGAGTCATAAAGCTTCGAGTTGTGGAAAATCGTGGAGTCGCTTTCCTTTCCATATGCTCCTATATCCACGTAGATGAATCTGTATTTCGAGTCAGTAATAGCCAACAAAACAATTGAATTATAACCTTTGTAATTGTAAAAAAGTGATCCACTATTTGCGGGACTACGGATACGAATATGTTTGCCGTCTACGGCTCCTAAACAGTTAGGGAAATTAGCTTTCTTGTCAAAATCTGCACTGATTTCTTCTAACAGCTGTTGTGTTATTTCAGGCATGTTTTGACGTAAACAGCGATCCCATATTGCGTTACACACCAATCGTATTGTTTTCGCTATTGTACTTGCACCTCTATAATAGTTTAAATGCATATCGTTGAATTCTTCTCCGAATGCTAAAAATCAGAAATTAAAATAGAAAATTAAAAAAAAAATTACATAATGGCGACAATTAAAAATTTACCCTAATATGACATTAAATACATACATAAAAGATTTTTAAACATATGAATGGTTTCTTTCTATTTAATGTCATAGGGATGCCCCTACATTTATGTATTTTTATTGATTAATTTTGTATAATTTACAGGTAATGAAGTATTAAAAAGATGGAGAGGGATCAACGATACTTTTAAAAAGTACGTAAAGAAACTTAAAGACGAAAAGCGATCTGGAACAGGAGCAAAACCTACCAAAGAATACCATCTGTACAAGCAGTTATTATTTCTTAAAAAAAAATTACAAAATGAGACAACAGATAGCATTAATGAAACGAAAATGCAAGCACCACCTGGACAAGAGAATCAAGCAATATCTGAAAAATCTCCAACACGATACCAACAGCAGCCGTGAAAAAGAAAGGCAAACGGGTTTCAAGATGACATTATTAACATTTTTAAGGAACCGGAAAACAGGCACTTGTGTTTTTTTAAGGGAATTTTACCGTCTCTGGAAAAATTGGATGAGAACAAAACACTTATTTTTCAAAGTCGTGTTCTCCAAACTTTAACAGACTTACTTCAACCTGCATATCAAGGCTACCCACCTCATAGTTCCTCCTATCAGTCTAGCAACTACCAGAGCTACACAGGCTATCAAACTCAACATTTTGCAAACCAAACACCACTGACACGTCCATTTATCACACGAACAATCATCAAACGCAGGGAAGATCAAATTAATTCACCTAGTGATAATTATTCTACCCATAGCGCTTTGTCGACGGAAGAAGAGTTTGATTTTACATAATATTAATTACTTTTAATGGGCTATTAATCACACATTTGATTTTTCGCAAAAAAAAATTAAAATGTCAATATATAAATAAATTTTGTTTTACTTTACCTGATAGTCAGTCCCAGCATTTCCAAAGGCATAACAGGAATTCTTCCCTTGTACGATCGTTTTTGTAGGCATGGTGATAGTAAACTCAAAAGCTCTTCAAATGAAGATATGCTCATTCTAAAATAATCAAAAAATTTATCTTCTTCAGTTCTCAACCCATAGTACTTTCGAGTAAAATAGTTCCCATCCGAGTTCATAATCGTAATAAATGGATGAACCCAGAATCTTCTTTTTCTTTTATATCTATTTAACAATAACAGCAGTGCAATAATCGTTTTGCGATCCATCTTACGCTTCCTAAAAACACGTCCAATACGGCTGAATACACTTGAAGGTATGGTTGCCCTACCAAATGGTTTGCCGCACAAAATCGTATCGCAGAAATTCGCATCGCAAGTTCCTGCGATGCGGCATCGCATCGCATCGCATCGCAGTTTTGTGTGGGAGCCCATAATCGGTGCTACAATTTTGACAGGCGTAGGAAAATGTGAAAATGTTATTATACCACGGATCCCTATAATTCCCACAGATCTTCCTTTTCAATTCAAAAGGTTGCAGTTCCCTATTAAGCTCAGTTTTCCAATGACAATTACTAAAGCGCATGGGCAAACGTTACAGGTAGCGGGGGTCAACTTAGAAAAACCGTGCTTCTCTCATGGTCAGCTGTATGAAGCATGTTCGCGTGTGTCAAATGCCCAGAATCTCCACATTCTTTCCCCGAATGGAAAAACATATAACATTGCTTACAGTAGCGTCTTAACATAGTGTTCAGTTACTTTTTTTTCCAAAATTCCCACAATCAATTAATCAGAATCCTTTCAATTCAAAATTTCCTATTTAGCTCAGTTTCTTTTCAATTCCAAATGCTGCACCTCTAGACGGACCTATTAAGCTCAGTTTCCTTTCAACTCAAAAGGCTGCATCTCTGACGGATCTTTTATTTGGCTCAGTTTCCTTTCAATTCAGAAAACTGCATCTCTGACGAATCAATTTAGCTCAGTTTCTTTTCAAAGTCTGCATCCTGACGGATAATTATGCTCAGTTTCCTTTAATTAAAAATATCCCATTTCCATTTGGAATAAACAGGCTATTTTCATGCTTTCCTATACGCTGCGTTTCAAAACATTTAAATAGGCTGACAAATCAATTTTGCTCAGTTTCCTTTTAATGGCTGCATCTCTGACAAATCTATGAAACTCAGTTTTCTTTCAATTCAAAAAGCAATGGATAGTTCATTTCCAGTGACCATGCGGGCGAAGCCGCGGGTAACAGCTAGTACTATATACAGGTCATTGGATCAATGGCATCAAAGATCCAGATTCCTTTGAAGATTTCAATTTGGACGACTTATTTAATAGTGATAATATCAACTTTGACGATTATATTGATGTGGCAGATATAGAAAATAATATCCCTTCGATGCCGACTGCAACATCGTCGCTCCGGAAGGTGGTAAGGAGGAGCCTATGGACACCGCGGGATTGGGAGCAAATGTAGGAGGACCAGGAGGAAGTTCTCTTGTTACGACGTCCAGGGGCGAGGGTTAAGCTGTAATAATGCCCAATACACATTTAAAGAAAATTCACATAAGTTTTCAGAAAAAATGGTTTCATTATACATATGGATATGCTCATACTATGGTTGAAGGTGATATGTTAACAAGAATTTAGACTCCATACGCTTATTATCCTGTAGATTGGGTACCATGGTATTTATCACCTCAAGAATTTATCAGTTTACCGTTTAATTCTAAAATAGTAAAAGTGAATTGTGATATACATTTGATTGGTACTCGTACAGCATTTGATCACGGTACCACATTATCTGGATCTGCTACTACTGAATATGTTCCTATTGTAAAATGGTGTGTTGAATTAAATAACAAATTGTAAATAGATAATAGACCATTAAAATCTGAATCTACTGAACCTATGAAGCCTTCGGGTGTTAAAGATAAATCATTGGCAGAACAATTTACTACCGTGTACAAACAAACAGGTTCTCATGAATTACCACGGCACTTGAATTGGTTTTCTTTTTTTAATTTTTATATAATAAAATAGATGGAGAATATGATGGTTTACCTACTATAGTAAATTATCTTATTGATAAAGTATTGAAGACAGGTTTGGCTTACAAATGTTTGCAAAAACACTTATAAATTATTCATATGATATGATGGATATGTAAAGCCAACTAAATATATTGTTATTCCAATGTATAATAAGGACGGATTTAGCGATGATGTTTCGTACAAACATCAGATACCACATACGCTAAAATTAACCACTGACGCAAATACCAGAAACACCATCAAGGCGAGCCAAAAGTTGGACGCAACATCGTTCGATTATACGAATCGTACGTCATACAATTATTATCAATCAGTGGAAGGCTATACATATGTACATGTGCATTCAGGTGAACATTCGTCATTTCGCAATCAACCTCAGGTGCATCTCGGTTTGCTCGCTACACCAGCGTTAAATCCGGCTACAGAAAGTGCTAATTTTTTAAATAGTTCACTATATACAGTTACATATGCATCCTGTGAAGTTGAATTTGACATGGGAGTCTATGTGTACAAGCAGTGATCCATACGATTGGCCAGAAGATGTTAAATTATTTATTAATAAGAAAAAGTTTCAAGGATATGGTCCTCAAATTATGGGTGTTAGAACTACATACTACACGGGCGGTTCTGCCGCCGCGGGAATCCGCTTCTGAACCGCACTAGACTCAATTTTATATGGACATTGTATGCCACAAACTACACTGCGCGGTTTCCCGCCGCGGTTTGCAAGCGGGAGAAATTCGACCGCCGCATGCAGCGTCAAACCGCCGCTGTTAACCGCCGTTTAAAACTACACGGGCGGTTATCCGCTATTGCGTCATTCTGCGCGGGACCTTCTCGCTCGCTCGTCGTGTGTGAGCTTGCTCGTAGTGGCGCGTCAAAATGTTCGACACGGAGCGTTTTATTATTGAAGTACAAGAAAGACCTCCTTTATATGAAGTGAAGTCGAAGGAATACGGCAATAAAAGCGAAGTTATGGATGGAGATAGGACAGGAAGTGGTTGCTCATTGGGCTGATTTAGGCCCAGAAGAAAAAAACAAAGCTGGTAAGTTTACTTATTATTTTATTTCTTATTTTAATGTATCATCCTGTTTTGCCAAGGAACCGCTCCAGGGCCATTGAAATATTGAACAAACGAATCACTTACTGAAATGCCACTAGATCGGCCTCCAACTGCCTGGACTTCGTCGAATTCTTCCATATCACATCGAATCGTATCTTCAAATTGATAACCATCTCTGCGTCTTACGAAATTGTGTAATACACAAGCAGCTTTTATAATGTATTTTGCACTCTGTGGATTCATTATAATGCTTGAATGAAAAATTCGCCACTTGTTACTAAGGATACCAAATGCGCATTCCACAAAGCGGCGGGCTCTAGACAGTCTATAGTTAAAAGTTTTCTTAGGCGTGTCTATGTTTCGTAAAGAAAATGGTCTCATAACATTTTTATTTAAACCGAATGCAGCATCACCTACAAATACAAAAGGCACACGAGGATTTCCTATATTGTTAGGAAGATGAATTGGCTCCGGTAAATCCAATTGAGAACGAGTTAACTTTTGCCCGAAATTTGAACTTTTAAAAATTGAAGAGAAAGTGATTCTCGACCTGGAGCACCAATGTCAATGAATGTAAAACAGTAGTCTGCGTCAACCACTGCCAATAAAATAATCGAATGATATTTTTTATAATTATAATATTTAGATCCAGCATTCGGAGGGCAAACAATTCTAATATGTTTGCCGTCAATGGCTCCAACGCAATTAGGAAAGTTCGCTTCTTTGTAAAATTTCTCAGCAATGTTTATCCATTTTTCCTTATTTGGTTTTGGCATCTCTAAAGGTGCTAATTCTTGACTAATAGCTTGACAGGTTTCTTTTACAATGAATGGTTTAGTTTTTCGAGAAATTTGAAAATCGTACTCCAAATCAGTGAAAGTTGCTCCCGAAGCCAAATATCTGAAAAATAAATAAATGCCATATTAATAATACATTTATTTTTTGCAGTAAAGGACCTAATGAAGAAGTGGAAGAATATAAGAGATAGTTATAAAAAAGAAGTAAATTTAGAAACTACCACAGTGTCGGGACAATCAGCTCCAAAAAAGAAACGATGTATTTATTATGAGTTGTTGTCCTTTTTACGCCCTAGCGTCAGTATTGCAGAAGAACGTGAGTCCAACGTATCTCCAATACCTTCGAATTCATCACAAAATCAGGATTTTGAAGAAGATAATTTGATGAGACCACCATGACAAAACCGAGTTCCTACCAAAAGAAAGAAACAAATGGAAAGTACCCAAATTCCGCAAATAACAAAAATTTTGAATGAAAGTTTACAATTACAAAAGTTAAATAACGATAGTGACGCAAAGGAAATTGAGCATTTCTTATGTCCTTTGTACCATTATGGATTCCATGACTCCTGATTTGGCTATGGAAACTAGATATGAAATTACGAATTTATTCAGAAATATACAAAGAAACGAAAGAAACCGCAGTATTCCTAGCAACTTGTCTGAGTTTCTTTACCATAGGAACCAGGAGCCATCTGCGAGTTCTGGGTCTAGAGCATATCACGAGGACACATTAACTCAATGACTAGTGTCGCATCGCACAAAACGATACTGGGTCGGACACATCAACGGAAAATGATGATTATTTTAATGTTCTGCATTACTTACCCTAATAAAAAAGATTACATAATAAAATAATGATATTTTATTTACCTGAGAGTTACAGCCAAACGTTGCGCAGGTGTGATGGATCTTCGCATATTTGTATCCTGTTTCTTAATACGTTGGCTTATAATTGATAGAAGTTCATCAAATGAGATCACAGACATTCTATAGTAAGAGAAAAACTTATGAGGGTTATCACGGTGTGCACTAAACATTGAATGAAATATTCCCGAAGTTAAACGGTTACTTAACACTGGTTCCACCCAAACATTGCGGTTAACTTTATTTTTTAATAATTCTAATAATATAAGAGCTGCAAGCGCAGTTATCATTGGCGGATCCATGTTAAAATGAACGCAAAACAGCGGTAAATCGCGTTCCGTGTAGTTTGCTGGTTTGCGGGAGCTTTGTCGAGCGGATTCCCGCGGCGGGAGAATCGCCCGTGTAGTATAGCACTTAGTGCTACTACTACGGGTAAATTGGAGTCTCGCAGAGGAGATGTCCATGGAAGAGCTGAATTCCCCCATCAAGTTCGAAATGCAGGAAACAAACACGGGACATCGAGCATTCGTAGCAGTTGAGAAAAAAACCGGAATAAAACGAGGACGAGTTGATAAATTGGCAAAGCGACTCCGCTCAATCGATGTTAGACACGTTTAAATTGGACATGGGGAACGAAACGTTCCAAAAATGCAACCGTCATGCGAGTCAGACCCAGACATCGATATCCACTCATACGAATCAATCGACGACGTCGACTTCGATTTGAATATAGTTTAACATTTCAAGATTGTATTTTAAAAGAAACCAAATCGAAGAAACCAAAGACGGTGACATTCAACCAGGTACATCGTCAGGAAGCGGATTCGTCAGAGGAGGAAGAATATTTAAACACAGAAGAGGGTTACGCATCTATGGTCGCCGGTCTTGCCCGAGCTCATTCATTAGTACAGAGTACTGGGAAAATCTCACAAAGTATCTCCTTAAAGGACATATCAATATAACGTCGCCGGGAAAGCGTGGGTATATGCTTATGAAATTAGAGCTCTACCCATTAGAACATTGTGTAAAACTGCCGAAGAATAAGTATTGGAAAGAGGAACTTCAGCTCATTAGCAGTGATCTCTGGGCCGGAATCCCCTGCGTACAAGATGCTGATGGCACTCCGAACTCAGCTAACCAAGGACATAATGAAAATAAAGGGAGTCAAAACCGAAAAGAAAAGTCTAACAGGTTGGAAAAGTGGCTAGAAACATTTATTATTACTCCAATGAAGAATATACTATATACAAGTCATTGGATCAATGGCACATCAAGAGATTCAGATTCCTTTGAAGATTTCAATTTGGACGACTTATTTAATAGTGATAATATCAACTTTGACGATTATATTGATGTGGCAGATATAGAAAATAATATCCCTTCGATGCCGACTGCGACATAGTCGCTCCGGAAGGTGGTAAGGAGGAGCCAATGGACACCGCGGGATTGGGAGCAAATGCAGGAGGACCAGGAGGAAGTTCTCTTGTTACGACGTCCAGGGGCGAGGGTTTAGCTGTAATAATGCCCAATACACATTTAAAGAAAATTCACATAAGTTTTCAGAAAAAATGGTTTCATTATACATATGGATATGCTCATACTATGGTTGAAGGTGATATGTTAACAAGAATTTAGACTCCATACGCTTATTATCCTGTAGATTGGGTACCATGGTATTTATCACCTCAAGAATTTATCAGTTTACCGTTTAATTCTAAAATAGTAAAAGTGAATTGTGATATACATTTTATTGGTACTCGTACAGCATTTGATCACGGTACCACATTATCTGGATCTGCTACTACTGAATATGTTCCTATTGTAAAATGGTGTGTTGAATTAAATGACAAATTGTAAATAGATAATAGACTATTAAAATCTGAATCTACTGAACCTATGAAGCCTTCGGGTGTTAAAGATAAATCATTGGCAGAACAATTTACTACCGTGTACAAACAAACAGGTTCTCATGAATTACCACGGCACTTGAATTGGTTTTCTTTTTTTATTTATTTTATATAATAAAATAGATGGAGAATATGATGGTTTACCTACTATAGTAAATTATCGTATTGATAAAATATTGAAGACAGGTTTGGCTAACAAATGTATGCAAAAAGCACTTATAAATTATTCATATGAACCTGCCAATGGATATGTAAAGCCAACTAAATATATTGTTATTCCAATGTATAATAAGGACGGATTTAGCGATGATGTTTCGTACAAACATCAGATACCACATACGCTAAAATTAACCACTGACGCAAATACCAGAAACACCATCAAGGCGAGCCAAAAGTTGGACGCAACATCGTTCGATTATACGAATCGTACGTCATACAATTATTATCAATCAGTGGAAGGCTATACATATGTACATGTGCATTCAGGTGAACATTCGTCATTTCGCAATCAACCTCAGGTGCATCTCGGTTTGCTCGCTACACCAGCGTTAAATCCGGCTACAGAAAGTGCTAATTTTTTAAATAGTTCACTATATACAGTTACATATGCATCCTGTGAAGTTGAATTTGACATGGGAGTCTATGTGTTAAGGCGCATTTACATTAGTCGGTTAGACCGTATTCGGCTGCAGGCCGTATTCGGTCACCGACTAATATAAACAGGTATTCGTTTGGCCGTATTCGGTTTGGCCGTATTCGGTCGAGCGCTGATCGGTGTCGAGTGCGCCGTGCCCCGCCCGTCGCCCGCCGCCCGCAGCCCGCAGCTCAGTTCGAAGAGCGCGAGCCAGTCCGCCGCACGCGCACGATTGTGCATATTAAAATGGCCTCTCGAAAATTAAGTGACTCGGAAATGAATTACAGAGGTCGCGCGGAAAACTCCTGGTGAAACGTACAGTGGTGAACCGCCAAGCATCTAGATGGTGTGGATGGTATCGGGAATTTTTCCGCGATGTGCGTTCGTGAAATTTGGCGGCTGTGATTAATCCGAACATCCGATATGTCCGGATGAGAGGTCAGCAGAAGATCCAATAGGGAAGGTGTATGATCTTCCACATCTGGAATCCACGTAGGCGTAGTAACCAGTTGTTTCAGACCATATGCCAAGGCAAAATCATGAACAGATCTCCCCGCACGATCGGTTAAACGTTAACCGAGCCATTCGTCGTGGTGGGCGTTAAAATTGCCAAGGATCACGATCTCTGCGGATGGGACCTGTTCTAGCAAGGAATCTGTAGCCATTTGGACGTGGTCGATGAGTCGGTATGTTCGGCATTTTCGCTATGGGACCTATAAGGCATCCAGGCGCGGTGGTCGTCGCTTTCTACACGTAAGGATGGACAGGCCCGAATCTTCAAGACTGCCGAGGCGTCGAACGAATATCCTCTCTGACGTATACGCAAACTGCCCGAGCCAAAAGGTGTTCCAATTTGTACCCCAGGTGGGAAGATACAAGTATCAGACGGAGGACACCATCTCGGTCAGAAAAACAAAGGCTGCGCCGTCTCGGATTATAGTGGACGGCGTTTAGGTTCAGTGAAGTCCTGATGTTGCAGAAATTCACGGATAGCGTGGCGAGTCTTGTGTTGTTGCTCAGTTTGTTCGGGCAGTTATTGTTTTGAGCGGAATTGCCTCCCAGAATACGCGGGTCAGTCTGAGCACCCACGCTCAGAAGTGGAATGTGGTCGTGGATGCTCAGCGAGGACTTCCCAG
>JAGSMP010001967.1:0-36421 GCA_029286625.1 Parnassius orleans
GCGGAAAACTCCTGGTGAAACGTACAGTGGTGAACCGCCAAGCATCCAGATGGTGTGGATGGTATCAGGAATTTTTCCGCGATGTGCGTTCGTGAAATTTGGCGGCTGTGATTAATCCGAACATCCGATATGTCCGGATGAGAGGTCAGCAGAAGATCCAATAGGGAAGGTGTATGATCTTCCACATCTGGAATCCACGTAGGCGTAGTAACCAGTTGTTTCAGACCATATGCCAAGGCAAAATCATGAACAGATCTCCCCGCACGATCGGTTAAACGTTAACCGAGCCATTCGTCGTGGTGGGCGTTAAAATTGCCAAGGATCACGATCTCTGCGGATGGGACCTGTTCTAGCAAGGAATCTGTAGCCATTTGGACGTGGTCGATGAGTCGGTATGTTCGGCATTTTCGCTATGGGACCTATAAGGCATCCAGGCGCGGTGGTCGTCGCTTTCTACACGTAAGGATGGACAGGCCCGAATCTTCAAGACTGCCGAGGCGTCGAACGAATATCCTCTCTGACGTATACGCAAACTGCCCGAGCCAAAAGGTGTTCCAATTTGTACCCCAGGTGGGAAGATACAAGTATCAGACGGAGGACACCATCTCGGTCAGAAAAACAAAGGCTGCGCCGTCTCGGATTATAGTGGACGGCGTTTAGGTTCAGTGAAGTCCTGATGTTGCAGAAATTCACGGATAGCGTGGCGAGTCTTGTGTTGTTGCTCAGTTTGTTCGGGCAGTTATTGTTTTGAGCGGAATTGCCTCCCAGAATACGCGGGTCAGTCTGAGCACCCACGCTCAGAAGTGGAATGTGGTCGTGGATGCTCAGCGAGGACTTCCCAGGGGTGCTGGTACACTCCTGGGGTAGTCTTCATTTAATTCAGTACCATGTTGATGGGGTGGGGGAATGGGCCTCCACCACCTGCACTCACCAGACGAAACACAGAAGCAGGCTTCACTTCACGCGGTATTCTGTGGTCGTAGTATAGCCAGCCGATACGTGCAAAAAATAATTTTTTTTTTAAATATTATTTTTTTAAAAAAATATTGGATATGTATGTGAAGAAAATAAAAAGCTCAAGACTTAAATCGTATTAATGAAGTTGTTGTAATAATTTGCTTAATTTCGCGTGAAAGAAAATGATGTGTCCTACCCAGTTTGAAGAGAGACGTCTCTCTTAAACATTTTTAAGCTTGCTCCTTAATAACATACAGCCTCGCAATGTGGTAGTTTGTCACCCTCACGGTGCGGTGGCCAGTGATTTGTTGCGTGGTTGCAATTTTACAGCAAATGGCTGCGTACGTCAGGTGGTGATTGGTCGCATGACGTAGTCGCTCGCTACATAAGTAGGGCGCGGTTGCGTCAGCAAGTAATATAAATAACAGCATTCGCCGTTGCTGCGGCCCCTTCCTGAGGGGGTCGATTCGATTCGGCGGAAAGGCCTTACAGGCTAAAGCCGTTCCCACAGGTGGTGTTTATGGGTAAGGCGCTTCTAAAGTGGTCCCATAACCACGCAGCCGGTTGCGTGGCGCTATGAGTTCACCACCTCCTCCCGCTTCGGAGGGTGTCCTTGCATTAGGCGCAAAAAAAAAACTCGCCGCTAACCTAGCGCCCCGCAGGTCTCGCTTCATCTGGGATGCCTCGTGTAGAGGCGAAACACGTGTCGTATTATCGAGTGGTGTGCCGTTCCTAGTTAATGGTGGTTTTGGGAGTGGTGCTGACGGTATAGTTACACGCAATGGAGGGAGGTGGGGGTCCTACAAACAGCAGGACACATCGTTTTCTTTCTTTACGCGGAATTAAGCAAATTAAGTTACAACAACCTTATTAATGGATTTCCATAAAATATGATTCTATTAATTTCCTTCGTCATTATTACTGTGAAACTTATACGTTGCAAAATGAAAGGGTAAAAATATTTGTTTATGGAAGATGAACTTAAAAAGCCGCCTTATGGAAGGAAATATTTTCTGTGAACTACTTTGTAATTTATTTTTATTGCGTCTGCGATGCCTTGCTGTCATCGATTTAGACTTGCTCGGTATATCTTTACGAAGACTGTTGCTTAATATGCAAGACAGACTTTTCTCTTTTAATTAACTCTAATGGCTAATGAAATCTAAGTAATATTATTCCTAGGCTCGTAATTTTTATTTTAAATGAATACTACGGAAGCTTATTGGTAATAGTTGCGTTTCCATACATTTTAATTATCTCTATGCCTGTGTTTTAATCAAGAACTATCTTTATTTCAATCTGGAAACGCGCATATTGAAAAGATCTTACGATAAAGATTAATTAAATATTTTTTTAAAGTGAAAACTTCTTTAGGCACGTTAGGCACTTTTAGGATGGGAAAAAGCACTGAACTCGCGTGACGGTCACGCTCAGATACATAAGAGCTCTATATATAGCTCTTTTAGGACGGAAAAGAAAAGATACATATACGAGTATACAGATGTATTTATGGAGAGCTATATACAGAAAAGTTATATATGTATATAGCTCTTGTTTGATGGGGAAAAGCACTGAACTCGCATGACCGTCACGCTCAGATATATATATAGAAATATAATGTGTATATGTTTGTGAAGCTAAGAAGTTTTCACTTCTGACGTGCAGTCCTACGACTGACAGCTTTTTTTAAAGTTATGTAAACATAGTTGTAGCAAGAAATTTACTTACCATAATTAAAAGGTAGACGAAAATCTTTCTTATAATTTTTTAAATTTTTTAAAAATAAAACAGAAGCGAAGTATTTGTTGCATTATCTGCAGAATACACAAGGAGTTTTATTCCGATCAAATTATGCTAATTCAGATGGTCGTTCAAACTTGTTTGTTTTTAACGCCTGAAAATTCCCAAGGATCGCGATGTCATAAAATCAGGATTGCTGAGATAAAGGCTATAATACCGAAGGTTTATTTAACGAAATTCATCCCTCTCTTTTATCATGTAAATGACTGGAACTTTGTAATAACCAGTTGATCCGACTTTATGTTTTAGTTATAAGTTACTATAATTTGATTATTAAGCACTAGCATATTTAATTGCATAACTATATAACCTTAGTTTCTTAAATAAAGAGAGCGTAGTAGCTTAGAACGTGGTACCTGGACTCTTCGTTTTCTAGAATATCCACTAAGTGCTAAAGCTCTTTGGTGACCTTGATTTGGTTGAAACCCATCTTGTCAGCCTCGAGCACAGGAGCAAGTAGCCAGCCTCTCAGTATATAGGATGCATTTCGGAGGTGTGTGCAAGAATTACATGCTTTAACTCCTCCTCTCCCTTTCCACCATCGGACACCCAGACTGTCGACGGGTCTTCCTCCTTTCGATATTATATTTTGACGATGGTGAGCCACGCAGCAGCTTTTGCTGTTGTTGCATGTGAAACCGGCTCGAGCGGGTTGGTACCACGACCTCACAGAATACCGGCGTGAGTGGAGCTCTGCTTTTGCGTTTCGTCTGGTGAGTGCAGGTGACCAGGCCCAATCCCCCATCATGGTGGCGGAATTAAATCTTGGAGCCCCAGGAGGTACCAGCACCCCTGGAAATCCCTCGCTGAGCATCCACGACCATGCTACTCCACTCCTGAGCGTGGGTGCTCAGGCTGCCCCTGTGTTCTGGGAGGCAAAATTCCGCTCAAAACAATAACTGCTCAGGGGCAAACTGAGGCAACAAGACCAAGGCGACCCCTGCCACGCTATCCGTGGTTTCTGCAACATCAGGGGACTTCCTCGAACCTAAACGCCGTCCACTACCATCTCGAGACAGAAGCCAGCCTTGCTCTTTCTGACCGAGAGACGTGTCCTCTCCGGCTGATACTTCGTATCTCTCCTACCAGGGGCAAATTGGAACACTCCTTGTGCCTCGGGCTGGGTTGCGTATTAACGTCAGAAGGACATCTGTTCTCGACACCTCAACGATCTTGAAGGTTCGGACCTGTCCATCCTTTGACTACGCGTAGATAGCGACGACCATCCGCGCGTCTGGGTGCCTCTATAGGTCCCATAGCGGTAATGCCGAAACAGACCGACTCATCGACCACGTCAAATGGCTACAGATTCCTTGCCAACGGGTCCATCCGCAGAGATCGTGGTCGCCAGCGTTTTAACCCACCACGCCGAATGGCTCGGTTCACGTTTAACCGATCATGCGGGAGATCTGTTATGACTTTGCCTTGGCATATGATCTGACCACAGCTGGTTACCGCCTACGCGGTTCCAGATGTGAAGGATCATCCCACCTTCCTGTTGGACCTTCTGCTGACCTCTCATCCGGACGGATATCAGGTTTCCGTCGATGCCTCTCGGCTCTTCGGACCATTGTCTACAGTCGGGTGTGGTGCCACTCGCTCCCTCGCGGTTGCGTTTTGCAGGTTGCCGCCGTGTTTGGCATTACAGGTCGGCGGATTGGGACGGAATGCGGTCTTTCTTTGCATCCTACCCATGGGGCGGGTTTGCTTCTCGCCGGATGATCCCAGCGCTGTTGCTGACTCTGTCGCTGACGTGGTGCTACAGGGAATGGAACTATTTATTCCATCATCTGTGGTACCCATCGGAGCAGATCGCATTGTTTGGTCGCTCCTGTAAGACTGCATTACGCAGTAAGCAAGTGCTATCAGGCCTGGGCTGAGGCTTCGGCGGCTCGGGATGTAAACACCAGCATGCTTAAAAGTATAACTTCGCCTCCAGGTCCTTCAAAGTGTTATTGTCAAGGCAAAGTCTGAGCACATAGGCAGAATTGGCGAGAAACTAGTTCGCCTTCCTTCGGAACCCGTGCATTCTGGTCTCTCGCCAAGGCTGTCGAGGAATTTCTGTAGCCATCACTACCATCTCTGCACAGGAGGACGACTCACTGGCCCACGCCGCAAAAAGAAAAAGCCGACCTTTTAGGCTCACTTTTGCGTCCAACTCGACTCTTGGTGACGGGGAACACCGCCGACCATCCCGCAGTGTGAGTGTTCCATGCCGGATGTGCAGTTCTCACAGCGCTCGGTTCGCAAAGCACTCCTCTCCCTGGACATTCACAAGTCAGAGTGGGCCTGACGGAATCCCCAATTGTGCTGAGGACGTGTGCTCGGAGTTGGCACCGGTTCTAACGCGTCTTTTCGGTACTCCTACTCCCTAGGCGTAGTCCCGAAATCATGGAAGACAGCTTTTGTCCAACCGATCCTAAAAAGACGACCGCTCAGACCCGTCCAACTACAGGCCTATCGCCATCAACCCTTGTTCTCCAAAATAATGGAGTCCATTATAAACTGCCAGCTCATGCGGTACCTTGAGGATCACCAGCTGATTAGTGACCGCCAATACGGTTTCGTCGGGGTCGGTCAGCTGGTATCTTCTGGTCTACCTGACTCATAGATGGGCAGGCGAGTAGAGTCAAGGGAGGCATTGGCCGTTAGTTTGGACATTGCGAAGGCTTTCGATCGGGTTTGGCACAGCGCTTCTTTCAGCTCCTTCCTATGGGCTTCCCGAGAAATGTGCAATTGGATCACCAGCTTTCTTGCAGATCAGACATCAAGGTCGTTGTAGACGGTGCATGCTCCGACTGCTCGATTAACGCTGGTGTTCCACAAGGCTGCGTGCTATCACCAACGCTGTTTCTTCTGCATATCAATGATATGTTGCAAACCGGTAGCATTCATTGCTATGCGGATGATAGCACTGGTGATGCTCTATACGCCGGCCGTGCGAATATTTCTCGGGAAAACGTCGCCGATACCGGAACAAACTTGTGTCTGAAGTCAGTCTTTGCTGAACAAAGTCTCGGATTGGGGCGACTAAATCTAGTCAGTTTAATCCTCAGAGACACAAGTTTGCGCGTTTACCGCTAAAAGAACCCCTTTGTCGTATCTCCTCAGTTTCAAGGCACTCCTTGTTGCCGCAGCCAGTATCGGAATCCTCGGCGTCGACATATCGAGTGGCGTGCAGTTTCGCGGTCACTTGGAAGAAGGCCAAATTGGCCTCTAAAAAGCTTGGCGTGCTTTCATGCGGCTGGCGCCTGCAACTTTACAGGCGCAGGTTCGGCCTCACGTGGAATACTGTTCCCATCTCTGGGCTGGGGCTCCCCAGTGCCAGCTCCTTCCACTTGACCGCATCCAGCGCAGAGCGGCTCGAATCGTCGACGACCGAGTCCTTTCCGATCGGCTCGATTCATTGGCGCTGCGAAGATGTTGCATCTCTTTGCATTTTCTTTCGCATTTACCACGGAAGTGCTCTGAGGAATTGTTCGGATTAATCCCAGCCGCCAAATTTCACGAACGCATCGCGGCAGAACTCGATACCATCCACCATCTGGATGATTGGCGGTCCACCACTGTGCGATTTAGAAGATGTTTTCTTCCTCGCACAACTTCCTTGTGGAATAGTTTACCACCAGCGATTTTTCCGGACCGATACGACTTAGGGACCTTCAAGAAAAAGCCTACTCCTTTTTAAAGGCCCGGCAACGCATCTGCAATTCCTCTGGTTCCCTGGTGTTGCAGTTGTTCATGGGGCGGTAGTCACTACCATCAGGTGAGCCGCATGCTCGTTTGCCCCTCTCCTATAAAAAAAAAATATTCCTCGCATTAGAACCAAACGTTTTGCTTCATTTTTTGTAATGCATACATAAAGGAGTGCATTAATTTGCCGGCGTCTGTCTTTCCATCCGAATACAATCTGGGCGTCTTCAAGGCAAGAGTGAATAGGCCTTTATTGCGCTAAGACAGTGCGATATACCATCTAGGGCTTCATTACCACTTACCACCAGGTGGGATTGTGGTCAAGGACTAGCTTACAATAAGTAAAAAAAAATCCACACCCACTGGATAAGTCATCCTATTGTTTTGGGTTCATCATCAGCCTGCGGCAATCCACTGCTGGACATAGGCCTCTCCCAAGGCGCGCCACTTAGCTCGATCTTCGGCTACACGCATCCAGTTGCTGCCAGCCGCCTTGCGCAGATCGTCACTCCATCTAGCCAAGGGGCGTCCCACACTACGTTTGCCTAAACGTCGTCTCCACTCTATGACACGCCTACTCCAACGGTTATCGCTTCTGCGACAAATGTGACCAGCCCATTGCCACTTCAGCCTGCAAATACGAAGGCTATGTCGGTGACCTTGGTTCTCCGGCGGATTTCTTCGTTACGATCTTATCCACAGAGAGCTCCGAGCATAGCTCTTTCCATCGCCCGCTGGGTGACTTTGAGTTTATGGAGAGTCATGCCGTTAGTGTCCACGTTTCGGCACCATATGTGAGTACAGGCAGGACGCACTGGTCAAGACTTTCGTCTTCAAGCTTTGCGGTATGGGCGACGAAAAGACCTGACGAGCTTCCCGTGCTGCCCGGCCAACTAAATCCGCCTATCGGCTTCTTTCTCGAAGTTGTTTTATCTAACTGCACTATCTGACCGGAGTAGATATGCTCTTGAACAACAAAGAATCTCACCATCAACGATAATTGAATCTGGTATGACGTGACCGTTAAACATGACTTTCGTCTTATTTAAATTCATACGCAGTCCGACACGTTGAGAGAGATTCATTTAGGCTGCTAAGCATGTCTTGTAGTTCCTGCAGCGATTCTGCCATGACGACGATATCATCGTAGCCAAGCGCAAGTGAGAGATGTGTTCGCCATTTATATTGATGCCGCGTCCATTCCAGTTTAGCGTCTTAAAACATCTTCCAATGCATTTTTGAACAGTTTGGGGATATTGTGTCCCCTGTCTCTCTCCACGATGCAACTGGACAGGTTTTGTAAAGACCACCCTACTCTGAACGGACATCGAGGCTTGTGGTGTTTAAATGTCTCAAGACATCTATGTATCGCCAGTCAATCCGGCAGCGCTGCAAAGGTCATAACAGCCCAAGTTTCGATGGAGTCAAAGGCTTTCTCATAGTCCAAAGGCCATACAAAGAGGCTGATTATACTCATTCGTCTTCTGTATAATTGCTCACCCATGATAATGTGGTCTATGGTGCCATAGCCTCCTCGAAAGCCCAGCCTCTCGGGTGGTAGAAATTCGTCAAGTCTCCGCGCGAGTCGATTCGTGATGACCCTCGAAAACAACTTATAGACGTGGCTCAGAAGCGAGATGGGCCGATAATTCTTTAGCAATGTCTTGTCGCCTTTCTTATGAAACAAGACTGTGATGCTTCTGCTCCACGCCTTTGGGTTCTCCATCTCGTAAAACGCAGTTAAAATTCGACAGAGCTCTTTTAGCAATGGTTTGTCACTTTTCAAGAGCTCTGTTGTAACTCGTCCTCTCCTGGGGCTTTTCCATTTTAAGTTGCGTGAGGGCAACTCGATCTACTCCAGACAGATATCTGGCAGCTCGTCAGTAAAGTGGCGGGTTAGTGTGGCTCTGGGATCGTCGCATTTCGGGTCAGGTTGCTGGTTTTGGGAGGCATATAGTGCCGTAATAGCCTTCGATCTCAGCAAGAATTTCAGGCTTCGACGTGAGGGTTTGCCATCGCATGTTTTTAGTTTCGTAATGTGGCTGCTCCCGAGCTTACGAGCAAAAGACTTTGGGACCCTTGTTTCGCTCTATTGCCTCTTGAATAAGGTTTGCATTGGGCGCCGCAATCCCGCCGTACAGCTTTCACGATTCTGGTGAGTGCCAGCTGTTCTGATGGCGCAGTTGTTGTTCCCTCACGTCTCTTTTGCATAAGCTGGTGTCTCGTCTGAGGCTTAGACTTCCGGCCTATATGTTGCCTACTACACAACCTATTCCCTCATCCTTAAGACCTTGACCACACTGGTGAGATCCTCGTCAATGTCCAGTGTGGGTTTTAGGGCATGAATCGATTCCGGAGTTCCAATTGGAAACGTTGGGATCCTATGGTTTGAAAAGCATTTGGTCGGAGCGTGGACTTTACCAGACGGGCTCTTTCAATCTTGAAATCGATATTCAGAGTACCCCGAACAAGTCGGTGATCGCTTCCTGTATTAAACCTATGATCACTGAGACATCTCTGAATATGTACTTTTTGTCCGTCATGATGAAGTCGATCTCATTTTCGTCACGTTGTCGGGGCTGCATGAGTCCACTTCCTTTGGGGCTTTTTGAAAATAGTATTCATTAGATGAAGCCTCTCTTTTCGAGGAAGTTGATCAGCATTTGCCCCTGTGGTTTCTACTTCAAACCGTGCGGTCCATAATCGATTCAATACCTGTATGCTTCCCAACTTTGGCGTTAAGGTCCCCATGACGACATTAAACTGGGCTTTAGTAGTGTTGTGTAAAGCCTTCGCTATATCTTCATACATAGCTTCAACCATCGTCCGGGTGTGTCGACGTTGGTGCGTAAACATACAACTTTAACAGTATATTTTTCAGTTAGTTTTAAAACCAGATACGTCGATACCCTCGTCGACACTGGAATTTCAAAATGTTGTCACGAGAACTCTATTGACGAGAAAGCCTCCACCCTGGGAAAGATCATGTCCCTCGTGATAGTAGAGTAGGTGGCCTGATTCTAGGATTAGTGTGTCCTCTCCTCTCTTCGAACTTCTCAATCCCAGAACATGCCACCTTACATTTTCAACTCTACTTCTAATTCTGCAATGTTCTCGTCGTGCCGCAGAGTTCGTCCATTGTACGTCGCCAGGTCAGTTTGTGGTGGTATCCTGCCCTCTCCCGGGGATTCTAGCACCCTGTCCCACAGTTGCCATGACCGCCACCACGGTCAGGTACATAGGACGGCCGGGAACTAGGGGCCGTGTTTTTGGTGCTTACCATTGGGAGGTTTGCCCTTAATCGCCACGCTGGGCAAGCGGGTTGGCGATCGCAGTATCAAACACGTCGCACCTGTAACGCCGCAGCCCATCACAGATCTGGATATTTTTGACCTCACATAAGAATTGAGATGGTTATTCCGCCATCTGTCGGATGCCAAAGCTTGTTTTTTTTTTTTTTTCTTTTACTTTGGTCTTTCTCCCTTAGTCGCCTCGTACGACACCCACGGGAAGAGAGGGGGTGGCAGGATTCTAAAGCCGCTGCCACACGGCAAACGGTTTTGGGTTATGGATACTCTTATCTCGTCACTACACGGCAAACCTAACTGAATATTAAGATATAATGACAACCTCTCATTGCTCACTTATTTTATATATTGAAGCATCGTCATCATTACAGCCCTTCACACGTCCACAGCTGAATATAGGCCTCCATCAAAGAATGCCTCAATATACGCTCCTGAGCCAACTGTATCCTTCGACTTCCTGCATATTTTACCAGGCCGTAACTCCATCTATTGAGGAGCCGCTCTAAACTTCGCTTACCGGTACGAGACTATCACTCGAGAACACTTCTTTCCAGGTTCTTTGAGATATTTGCCCTATCCATTGCCACTTTAACTTACTATGGTGTGGTGTCTCTTAGGCTATCTCAGTGTTCCAGGTCTAAATGGTGTAGAGAGTTAATATAATTACTGATGACTGTAAGGCATTCTATATTAGTCGGCAAAGGATAGCTTCGTCCAGGGTCTGCATTAGCCTCTTACTATCAGTTTGATTGTGCGTTTTGTCATTTCAGTTTTATATTAAAAAAAATTGTAATTTTTAATGTTAACAACAAGCACACAATTTTTCTTTTACGTAACAAAATTCTCATAAGACAAAGAGGGTCGTTTCACCGAAACATTTGTATACTTTCAAGTCGACACGACGGGAACGTGAATTTACTCACAAGCGTTTCTGAAGTTTTAGTAGACATTTTATTAATTTACCTACGATATTTTGAACAATTTCTTTTTTTAGTGTTAGTTTTACCGAATTTTCATACCATAAAAATTAATCCTTAATCGTATCGTCAACAGCCCATAAAGGTACAATTCCGTAGCCGACTGCAGGCAGCAGCAGCAAACGACGTGTCGCCGCGACATGTCGTGGCGTCATGTCGCTGCAGTTATGATTCCGAACCCGCCTGCAGGCGGCAGCAGCCCGTGTTCCAGTCTGTTCCGAGTGTTCTGTGGGCTCTCTGTTTATGTAAACAAAATAGATACTTACCGCTTTTATTTAACTCCTTTCCTGTATTTTTCCAAATATTATCTTTTATCACACTGTTTAAATAATTATTGTGAGATGCAACGTACAGTGCGGGATATTGGGCCACCTGGTCTATCAGTTTTTCTTCCTCGGAATCGGTGAAACTCATTTTTTGAGAAAAATTCAACGTGTTGTCGCTAGGGCGTTTGCGGCACTACTGATCTTCGGTCGGGCTACAGTGTCGTCTGCCGCTCGGCCCATAGCGGCAAACGACGTGTCGCTAGCTACGGAAGGTATTTCATAGAACTACATAGAAACCATTAGTGTTGCGACGACACGTCGCCTGCTGCTGCTGTCTGCAGTCGGCTACAAATTACCAACATAGCCACCTGACGTGTATTTCTGTTACATTACCACCTGACGTCGGTCCTTAGAGGACCGCTTGCGTATTTTCCATTTATGTTAAAGTAATATAAAATATAATATTAAATTAAAGTCAAATGTTCATTTTCATAATATTTTAATCATACTACAACTTTAAATGTGCAAAAGTATGGCTTAATCGTATCAAAATGAACACTTAGCATAAGTTTAACATTTTACGGTAAAAATCTAGGAACTTCGAAAATCTGAGATCTGAATCAAAAATCTTTATAATCTAATTATTTTTACTTATTTTAAAAAGCTTTACCTATGAGATAAAATAATTTTTGGCACGGAATTATCAAAATTTTAGAAAATTACAAGGCACGAACAATCACAAGTTGCGACGACAATCATTACATTTTTACTGCATTTAATACAAATTGGATTTTTACATAAATTTTTAAAAATTTTTACACAAATAGGCTGTTTTGCGTTTCTTCCTGGGGTCACATGTTGAGCATGTTTTTCTTTTTTCAAGTTTTTCAGGGGTTTCAGCTGATTGAGTACTAGGTATTTGATCAATTTTTAGGATTCGACGAATAGTGCACTGAAGTTCTCTTTGTTATCCAAAACTGTGCATTTGACGTTCGAGATGAGGTTTTATTAGGTCTTCTGCTATTTTTTTTGTAAAAATTAGCCGTGGTAGTTTTCGCTGAGCTTGGTTCATGTTACTAACAGTATATGCGTTCACTGAAGATATATCAAGCATTCTATAAAATATTGCCATCGGCCACCGTTGCGTTCGTCTAGATGTGGAGTAAATTGCACATTTCTGATCTAATATATCAACGCCGCCCTTTGTGCTATTGTAAAACATGATCATTTCCGGTTTTCCCGTATTTGTATTAATAGTTGGCGTGTGGTGCATGCTGGACAAAACAAGCACAGATTTGTTTGATTTTGGTACAAAAGATGTCAGTGTTGCTTCGGAGGTAAATCCAAAAATGGCTGATCCAACTTCTCGATGACGGCTGGGAAGAAACTGAGGTGGAATTTCACGTTTATTTTTCTTCATGGTACCCACTAGTGTCAGTTGCTTTTTAGAACCTTCATTAGCTCCACTGATGTAAACCAATTATCTGTGGTCACGTTTCTGTGGGTACCTTCTATTGAAGTAATCAGTCGCAAAACTGCCTGGGTAGGTTTGTTCAATCTTTGGTACTCAGCTGGTAGGCCTATGCCGTCAGAATCTTTTCCTAAATACATGTAAGCATCCAGCAGATATCAGTTTGGGCATCAGTAATGCACATGATTTTCAGACCATATTTGTGTGGTTTCTTCGGGATGTACATTTTAAATTGGCACCTTCCACGAAATGCTACCAGCATTTCATCAATGCAAACTATAGCTGCCGATAGAACAGATATCTTTACAGTTTTGAATTAACATTTCAAAAGTTGGGTTATTGGTGCAGCTAAATCACTTCTGCGGCGTTCAAGTCATTTTGCATCATCAAACCGTAGACAATTGAGCAGTACTTCGAACCTGTTTTGCTCATTATGCAGCGATAAATTTCCCTGTGCCTGTTGCTTGTTTCTGGTGTAAACGAGATAGTTATATCGACATAAATCGGAAGCCATAAGTTCTTTCTAGGATATCCCATAGTCGCCTTCTACGATACCCATAGAAGTGGCATCTTATGCAATACGGTTACCGTCACTGTTACAGTCTATCAAAAATCCACTCCTGAGCATAGGCCTCCCTCATAGATTGCCTATTAGGGGGATAGTTGTCATATTTGCCAAGCTTTGCAGGCGAGTTGACAATATGAGTCATTATATTTTATTTGTGATTAGGAATACACCGCTGCTTATCTACTTATTTGTTTCCATCTGTCGCCTCTTACGACACCCTCGGAATGATATTATAGGGTGGTAGATATTCTCACAACGCCACTACACGTTCAATATAATATCTTTTGCAATATTAAATTATGTATTTATAATGTGATGTATATTAGGTATTTTGTAATTAAAGAAGATTGCCATATATTGGTTATATGCTATATTATATGTTTCAGTTTTTTTCAGTTACATTATATAATTGCTATTTAAATGATATAAAAATATTCTAAGTTTTTAACTTATATGTGTAAAAAAGAAGCCAACTTTTAGCCAAACATAAATCAAATATTATGAAGCTATTCAAAAATTAAAATACCTACGGATTACATACGTTGCCCGGGAGAAATAAAGCCGCAAGGTTTTGTGTTTTGTTTCATACTCAGTAGTCCCGCCAATTTATTTGTAACAATGTTAACGAACAGAGATTATAAATATAAATATACCCACAAATACACAAAATAATAACACATGACCTTTATAAATGGGTATCAAATTTACGGTTCACGCTTTTTAAGTTTATGTATTAAATTAATTTATTTTTATACGTCATATAAAAGATTTTTTTTCTGGAATCATTCATATTCTGAAGTCGGGGGTTTAATTGTTCTATAGACTATGTCTTAGCACTGACTTCAGAATCTGAAATTATTTTATCCTTTTAAGTTCTATAAGGTCAGCTTTTTCTTTTTATTTAAAGTTATTTTTTTACTCATTTTTACTCATTCGAGTGGACTAAGGAATACCACAATATCAATATCATCTCAATAATAACAATAAAAATTTAATTTTATATATTGCCACCCTTTGGGTGGAACTTTTTTTCAAATTTATATGGAACCATCTCTGAAATGTAAACTATTTAATTAAAAAAGAATCAATAAAATCAGTTAACAATTGACACAGATATCACGTAATATACATACATAAAACATACAGTAGAATTGTAAACCTCTTGTCTTCTTGTCTTGTCTGCTTTTATTGAAGTCGGCTTAAATTGAGGACAGTTTCATTTTAATTTCTACATAAAATTTTTATATATAGTGTAGTTGAACATACATAATGTACAAACAATATGGACAAACATTCAGACCAGTGTGACAGAGTACCTTTGGTGAGAATCTTGGTTGGCTTCGTTTTGAATGTCTTTGCCAATGTCTTTTTATATAATGGCTTACTTTAGGTAATAAAATATTATTACAAAGCAAAACACAGTTGCGGAGAGATTCCCCACTGGCAAGCGGTACCTACCAGAGTTACACATTTACACTGCCGGTACATATAAAGCATAAATAGAATGTTGAAAATAATAAATTCGCCAATCGTGTGACGAACGACCACACACTATCTGATGATTACGCTGTAAGTGGATGCTGTGGCCCATAGACATCTTCATCTATTTCCAATTAAGAATCAAAAGGTAGATGCGTTGTCACCCTTAAAGACTAAGATGCAATGCCTCGTTTTCAGTAAAAGATCTCCGGTTCTCTACAGTCACCATATGAAACACAGCAGCATTAAACTGCTTTTTTACGTTGGTATTTTCTTTGAGCTTGGTCCTTTCTTTTTTCTTTATCAGCTAATAATAATCCTCTACTGAACATGGATCTTTCCATAAGTAGGCAAGATTTGCAATAATCGCCATACTTGGCCGCCATGTTTTGCGATCGCAGTCACAGCTTTGAAACTGCTCTTTGTTATATAGTGATATTTACGAGATGGTTTATTCGTCATGGACATCTTTCATATCCTCTTACGATACCCACAAATACATTTACGGATATAGAGCCCCTTAAACCGCCATTCCATTAGTAGTAATTAATAACATTTATATTTATATATTTTTATAATTTAGTAATAGCTCTATTATATTTCCTCAATGTCTTTTATGATGATAACCTATGACATCTAAAAGAAATTCTACAGTCTGTACCCTAAATAATACCGTGTAAAAATAGAAACGTGGCACTTGAATTAATTAAGTTCTTTATATGAGTCACAGAATGAAATTCCATCTATCGTCAGTCCATTTGAATGAAAAAGCCCCATGATAGAGTTTGCTGCTGTAAATACTATTTTAGAATATCTTCCATCTATCAATCTATTACAGCCTATAAAGTCCTTCCCTATAAATAGCCCCATAGTGGCGTTTTACCATAGTTGCCATGCTTGGCAGGCGGGTTGGTAACCAAAGTTTTTTATAATTTGGAGTTGTTATCAGGAAGATGCTGCCTATTTCCTGTTTAAATTTTCCTCTGTCGCTTCTCACGACACTCATACGGCGATATGAGTAGTGGATAATTTTACATCGCCACTACACGGCCAGAAATGAAAGTAAAAAACAATATATGATATTTTTAAAATATTGTTTCATCATCATCATCATCATTACAGCCCTTCACAAGTCCACTGCTAAACATAGGCCTCCCCCAAGGAATGCCACAAAGCACGGTCCTGAGCCACCTGCATCCGTCGACTTCCTGCATGGCGTACCAGGTCGTCACTCCATCTAGTGGGGGGTCGCCCTACACTTCGACTACCGGTGAGGCTGCCACACGGGAACCTTTTTTCCCCATCGGTTGTCGGTTCTTCGAGCTATGTGGCCGGCCCATTGCTACTTCAGCTTACTAATCAGTTGGGCTATGTCGGTTAGTCTGGTTCTACTGCGGATATCCTCATTTCTAAGTTTATCACGCAGCGAAACTCCGACCATAGCCCTCTCTATAGCTCGCTGAGCGACTTTGAGCGTCCTCATACGGCCAGCAGTGTAGGACCACGTCTCAGTTCCATAGGTCATAACTGGCAACAAGCACTGGTTGTACAATCTCGTTTTCAAGTGTTGAAGTATACCTGACGAGAAGAAGTGTCGCAATTACCCGAACGTTGCCCAGCCAAGTTTAATCCGTCGATTGACCTCTCGGTCGAAGTTGGCCTTATCTAGTTGGACTATTTGTCCCAGGTAAACATACTCGTCAACAACTTCGAGCTTTGTGCTCCCAACAACTACCGGCATAGATGTGACATGGACATTAAACATGATCTTTGTTTTATCCATGTTCATCTTAAGACCTATCCATTGGGAGACACTATTGAGGTCATTAAGCATAGTGCTTAGGTCCTCCAGCGATTTTGCCATAAGGACTATACCGTCGGCAAATCGAAGGTGAGTGATCTACTCGCCATTGATGTTAATACCGTATTCTTTCCAGTCCAGTAGCTTGAAAACGTCTTCCAATGCAGAGGTGAAGAGTTTCGGGGATATAACGTCACCCTGTCTTACACCTCTCCGCAGTTGGATAGGTTTCGTACTCTGATTCTGTACTTGGATAGCCATCGTAGCCCTGCTGTACAAACACTTCAGCACTTTGATATACCGACAGTCAACTTGGCCCCGCTGAAGGGACTGTCTTCTTATTCGTGTGCTTCATTACTGAAGGTCGTGCTTGTCCTGAAATGCTTTCACCGATGTGTCGACTAGCTTCCTCCATACCACTCTGTCCTCGGCTTGTCTCAGGGCAGTCGGAATATTAAGTCCCCCGTTATATTTTGAATCTGGTCGGACCAGCGGGTAGGTAATCGCCCACGTGATCTTTTTCCTTCGATCTTCCCTACTACAACCAACTTATCCAGATTGTCTGGTTGTCTCCGGGCAATATGACCAAAATAACTTAGGACTCGTTGGTAGCAAAAAAAAGTAATAAGGGACTGTAGCACCGCCCAAATTTCGACGGAATCAAAGGCTTTCTCATAGTCCTCATACGCAAGGCAAAGTGGCAGATTGTACTCTTCTGTCTTCTGTACAATTTGCCGAAAGGTGTATTTGTGGTCCATGGTACTAAAGCCTCTTCGGACACCGGCTTGTTCGGGTGGCTGGAAGTCGTCAAGTCTGCGTGCAAGACGATTCGTAATGACTCTCGAAAACAGCACGTAGACGCGGCCCAGAAGGGAAATCGGTCTGTATTTCTTCAAGAAAGCATTGTCGCCTTTCTTGAAGAACAAGACCACCGCACTTCTGGTCCACGCCTCCCGGAGTAGTCCCACCAAAGAGGACAGAAGTAAAGAGCTTCTGAAGGACTTGAGGTACCGGTTTTCCACCCGCTTTCAGAAGCTCCGCTGTAATTCCATCCTCGCTTGGGGCCTTGCCCTTTATAAGGTTCTGTAGAACCATTCCAATCTCGCTCAGACTGACGTACGGGATATCATCGGAATAGTGTCGAATAAGACTCCAACGATGATGTGTACAGCTGCCCATAGAGCCTCTCAATCTCACTCAAAATCTCATGTGTCCCGGAAACGATACTGCCACACCCTGTCTTCAACTTTGACAGTTGGCTCTTTCTGGCAGACAGATCTCTGGCAAATACTTTGGAGCCTTGGTTCCGCTCGATCGCTTCTTCAATACAAGCTGCATTGAAGTTGCGTAAATCCTGCCACATGCATTTGGAGATCTGTCTGTTCAGTTGCCTGTATGTTGTCAAATCTGTTGAAGACTGCAGCTTCATTTCCCGTCTAACATGAGATAAAGATTGTGATTGGAGAGTTTTTGTGTTCTTCTGCGGCGGGTCTTGCAGAACTTAGCTCCAACCGAATGGACAGTTTCCACGAGCTTGTCATTCATGTCATCCACTGCAATGCAGTCTTCTTGGCACTAAAAACGGTTTTGTAACTCGAGCTGAAAGGTTTCTGGACTTTTGACTAGAGCACGAGGGGGACGGAGAGTTGACTTCATTAGACGAGACCTCTCCAATTTAACGTTTAGGTTTAGTGTGCCTCTAACTATTCGGTGATCGCTGCCAGTTTTCACCCTCGCGATCAATGAGACATCACTGAACATTTGTCGTCTGGTCGTCATAAGGAAGTCAATCTCATTTTTTGTCGAACTGTCGGGGCTCCACCAGGTCCACTTCCTATGGGGCCGCTTCTGGAAAAAAGAGTTCATCATAAAGAGTCCTTCTTTCTCCATGAAGTGGGTAGCTGCTGGCCTCTTGGGTTCCGTTGCCCTATTCCAAATTTCCCTACCTTCAGCTCACCGTTCTGTCTTGTGCCTAGTTTTGCATTGAAGTCTTCCATTAACACTGTACAGTGGGTTTTGGAGGAATGCATGGCTTTAGAGATATCTTCATACATTTCCTCCACCTCCTCATTGGGATGTGCTGAGGTTGGTGCGTAAACCTTTATGACCTTCAACGAATACCGTTTGGTGATTCTGATTATAAGGTACGCAACCCTCGTCGACACACTCACAATCTTTACAACGTTGTTAACGAGAGACTTGTGGAATATAAATCCGACACCTCCTTGGGACAGATGGTCGCCCTCCCGGTGATAGAACAAGTTGCCGGATTCGAGGTTACGTATCCTCCCCTCTCTTCGGACCTCGGATAATCCTATAATATGCCAGCAACATATCTCTTCTTCCAACTCCAGGATCTACTCGTCAGTCCTCAGGGTGCGTGCGTTGTATGTTGCCAGGTCGAGTCGTCTTAGGTGGCAACCGAACCTCCACCGGGTATTCTAAGCACCCCTGCCCCGCCGTTACCATGGTCGCCACCGTAGTCAGGAATAGCCAGGCCGCCAGGACTGGGTCCGTCTCTTCATAACTTTCATCATGGGATATTAGCCATAGTTGCCACGCCTAGCAGCAGGTTGGTAACCGCAGTTTTTTTTGTGTTGTTAGCAGGAAGATGCCTGCCCATTCCTGTCTGTCTTCCACAGTCACCTGTTACGACACCACGGGAAGACATAGAGTAGTGGAAATTTTTAACTGCCACTACTTGGCTGGTGTTTCATAATACAGTAACTGGATATTTTTAGTGGCGCATTATATGCCGCCCCTATATTCATATGAACACCACAGCACCGCCGCCCTGGCGGTGGGCTGGTACCTAGTATTATCATAATTACTATACTAGAATTATTTTGTCCGTGCAATTTGGGTCATAAATCATCAGATGTTTCGCTCTCTCTCCCACTCACGGGCCTTAGGTGCGAGCATAGTGATGCGCATTATTGTTGTCGATAAACGTTATCGATGGTGTATTTAGTTTGTCATTTCAGTGAAAATGTTAAAACATTGTTGATAACACACGTGCTTGCTGCTATATTAGTGCCAACAGGCAAAATATTATTTTGAATAAATTCTGCCGTTTTGGTACAAAACAAAGAGTAGCCATTATGTAACTAAAGAAATTCAGAGAGCGAATGCGCAAAAACAAATTTTTCTTCGATATATGTACTAAATTATCATTGCACTAATTTGCAGGTATAAGGCGGGGTAATAATGGAAAATAAATGACTCATAACATAACAATGTCGCACCACCCTTTGTATACCGCACCGCCGCCGTGTACCTGCCTTCGATGATTCATTTGTTGTTATCGATAATGGCGTTGCGCCCGCGTTCCATGCTCACCGCCCTAGCCGGGCTGAGGCCGAGCTATGATTTATGACCCCAACTGCACGGACAAAATAAATTTACTATAGTGAACGCCTCATGGTCGGAATTTGACCATAATTAATTATATTTTTAGGTTTGTATATTAAACCAGCTGTATTTCATATTTAACTGCAAATTAATATATAAATCTCAGATAATTTATACAACGTGTTACAAAATACCTCGTAAAAATATAATTAATTATCAAAGCCAAACATTTTGTCAACCCTAGTAAGCTGTCATGTCAGGGAAACAGATTATTTAACAGAAAGGCCTATTTTACCTAATAATTGTCTACTTTAATAGTTTTTCTATATTTCATTCATAAATGTTTGCTACCTCAATACAAGGATGTTATTATACTCAAGTACTGTCTTCAAAAATGTCAAGTTGTAAAAAATATGTTGTCAATTACAAATCTTCTAATCGATATCGTACAACTGTTTCGAGTTTTTTCCAACATTTTTCAAAATAACGATCTTTCTAACTCGGAATATTACGATATGATGTTATGCGTAGCCATGAAGATAGCAATTTAAATCGTGCTCGCGAACTGTCGGCAACGATTTATCGATGGTAGACCCCCCACTGAACAGCGACGGCTGCCTTCGTACCAGTGTTTTCTGAACATGTCAAGACGACTACATTCCACCGGCTCTTTTCATCGGTCTACCGGAAGTGGACATCCAAGCACAGTCATTATGCCATCATGTCTGAGCGGTAGCAACTATCTAACGTTTTTACAAACGGAATTCGAAGAGGCGATTGACGACTTTCCTGTGGCTGACTGGGATTACTTTGAGAACCAAAGAAACATGGTGTTTCAGCATGATGGAGCTCAGCACATTTGCTCGCAACGTACGAGAACATCTTAACGTTTGCTTTCCGCGAGGATGGATCGGCCGCGGGGGACTGGTACTATGGCCTGCTCGTTCTGCGGACCTCACACCCTTGAACTTCTTTTTGTGGGGTTATGTGAAGGACAGAGTGTATCCAATTGCTCAACGGTTGCCGAGATGGAACATCGTGTTAGATCAGTTTTCGCATCAATAACACCGACGATGGTGCGAAATGCCACACAAGCTATATCCCGACGAGCGAGGTTGTATATTGAGCAAGGTGGAGCACACTTTGAGCTGTTTCTATAAATTTGACGTTTATTATGAAAAAGTAAGTGTTCGTTTAGGTTGTTTCGTTAGGTAAGGTCTTATAAAATGTTTGTCGTTCCGCGAATTAGGTAGAAATCTAGGTACATTCTGCGTAGTTTACTCTTTAATTTTACTGAAATAGGTATGCGCATCAGTAAAAATAATAATATAAAAATTTTTTTTTGGGGTATGTTATACAGCGTTACTGCGGTTCTTTAATATTGTGAATGGACTCGATATACGGCCCCATTTAACCTCCTTTCGGCTTTACGGGTAGTTTTGTAACACCCAGTATATTAAATATAAGGATAACTCATTTTTTCCTCTCTAAATAGCAGTGCTTGCACTAATGTGTTCTGGTCTAAAGGGTGTAGAGAGCCAGAACAGGCTGGTATTCATTAATTACAGTAGCTGCTTACCATCAGGTGGACTGTGAGTTTGTTTGTCACTATGTTTGTCACATTTAAAAAAAAGGTACCGTAAATGAGAGTATGGTACTTTTTTGTACTTCACAAAGGACAACTCGCCTATTCTCCGTGTCCTTACACTCCCACAAACCCTGACTGTTTTCTGATGAAAGGACGGTAATATTGTCATAATGACTGAAGTTTTGTGAGCGAGAAGAATGAATAGGTATGTTGTCTTTAATTAAGGTGATTAGTTTAACCGTTTAATTAAAGTAAAAATAAATAAATAAATAAAGGAATATTTTAACTAAACAAAATTTGCAGCTCATTCAGTCAATATCTCAGTAATTATTTGGTGACCACATTTTAAAATTATTTGGCTCCAATATACTCTGTGCGACTGTTTGATCACAGACTATTATGTGTTTGACATTGGCAGAGCAATTAATGTTTTGTTTTATTTTGATTAATGTATTTGTAAACACATAATATTATATGTACAGAAATCTTAGTCTTATGTACTGTTTCTCCATATAAGCTTTAACTATAACAAACCTCACACTTCTTCATACGCGCAATATGCTTAAAAAGGGATACAAAGTTTTCTCTTCGCGTATTAATATATAGATTAGTACATTTTACACATTATAAAGTTGATTTAATTGTTAGTATATTTACTAGATACTAAAATCCATAATTATTATAAAGAGTGTTGCAATCCGTATTGAAATTGTCACTAAAGTTCACTTAGGAAAATTCACTCATCTGTTATTACCGTAAAATAGCACCTTGGATATAATTCTGCGACAGTGCAAACAAACTCAAAAAGTCACTAAAGTCAGTGAAAATAGACTCCCTTGGTTTTATGAAACAATACAGGCATTACGGAATGTATAACTTTAACGCTGGCCGATTACTTCCACCATGACCACAGAGCGTGGTGATTTATGACATATCTTCCCTAAAATATAAGACACCTATCTCTGAGATGAAATTACTGATAAACATCTACATCGCTCTCACTTACAATATTTTCTAACGTTCCTTGATAAATGCTCATAAATATCGAGCTATATTTCACTTCAACATTTTATAAGCAAAATTCCTTAGCTAGCGATTAATATTCAAAAATCTTAATCCTTTACGATTCATGGACCTTAAATGAGCAATTCTCGTACATCTATCTAGATATATCTCGTTTCTGAGAGTATTTTTTCAAACGCCGAGTAAATTAGGATTAACTTTGTGCCTTTTATGAACGATAGCACAACATTTAATCAAAGAAATCGGTACGTCTTTATTATTTAAACATCATATTGACAGATTTTTAGAGACCACTGGATGTTTTGAACAAAGCCCTTTTCAAGAATGCGCTATTAGGTATACATTTTTTGAAAGAGTTATGTTTAAGAAACAAATATTAAATATTTTATTGACTTCATTCATTACAGCTAATCAAAGTCCACTGCTGAATATAGGTCTCTCCGTAGATTGCCGCATAGTGGGGATATTTGCCATAGTTTCTACGCTTAGCAGGCGGGTTGGATATTATAGTTTTTTTAATATTTTGAGTTGTTGTCAGAAGATGCTGCTACCCTACTCCTGTGTCATGTCGAACTTTCGATTTTTGCGACACCCACAGCATGATATGAACTAGTGGACTTAGGCTGTGAAGTAGCGGTGTAAGAGAATCAACTACAGCATATCATTCATTTGAACTTAATAAGAAATTACAGGTATTAGATAATCAGTGCATGAAACGTTATTAAAAAGATATACGGTATTGATTTCTTATGTTTACGCGAACACTACACATTTAAATAATACTAGTTTTTACTTTTTTACTATATTAACTTATTTTATATTCCCGACGTTTCGAGCACCCATGGTCACGGGGAGGACTGAGGTGTTCGATGTCCCAATGTTAACCACCGCTACGTTCAGATTAAAATTATTAATTTTTGGTGCGATCTACGTAGTATGAACTTATTATATCTTGAAGTTTTGCATTTGGGTTGTGATTTCATATTATTAACTATAGGATCCCAAGCAGATGGTAGCACCCAGCCATTTCCTTTATTGAAATTAGGATGTTTTTTGTTTTGCCTCTTTTCATTCGTCTCGCGAATCATACTTAGCAGGAATTGGTGTTCTTTAGCGAGGATTTTGTGGTCTATCAAATCTGATGTAGTGACGGGGGTTATCTTGTACGTATTCACAGACTGCAGACTTCTAGTTTGTCCTATGTAAGAGATATATAAAAGATATTATATAATAAGATTTATATACAAACGTCTGTAGCGATTAGACAATTAATGGGGCAGTTAACTTGTGCACCTGTCACTCCTAGTAGTTAAGTTTATAGTAAATATTTATATATTTTATAAGTATATATATAACCCAGCCAAACGGAATTATTTCAAAAATTAATAAAAGAAATATTGAAAATGAGTGCCCTTTCCCAATTTGGTCCTAGTAAGCTAACAATATAGCGTAAAGTTAACAAACGCTTGCATACTTTTACTTTGTATTTTTTGTGACACGCGGTAACAAGATGGGAAAACTGAATAGATAACTAGTCAATTTTCGTACAGTGTTCTAGTCAGGAACCTTTGCGGGTTAAAAGCCACGACGGTCTATAGGCTATTTTAACTCGTTTAATGTACTTTTTTTTTATAAGTGCCATTCCAAACTCTAATACATACATATGCGAAGTCTATCAAAATCAGTCACATACCTTAGTTGCTAAATGCCCAAATAAGCTTCCTAATCCTAGAGGCTTACAGATATACTATATGACAAAGCCAGTTTATTTTATAATCCAAAATGTTTGTACAGTTTTTAACAGTTTTAGATTTATGGAACTTAAGACATGAATATTACCGACTTTCTGACAAGTAACAGCAGTGTAATTGTGGTGCAAAAACCATGTAGTGGCGGTGTAAGAATATCCACTATTCCATATCGTAAGAAGAGACAGACTGGCACGCTTGGCAGGCGGGTTGGCAACCACAGTTTTTATTATTATTTTCGGTTGTTATCAGGAATATACTGCTGCCAATCTCCTGATTCCGTTTCCCTCTTTCGCCTCTTACGACACCTACGGGATGAAATAGGGTACTGGATATTTTTACACTGCCACAACACAGCGAATATAATAAAATTAAAAACAGATTATTTGTACAAACAAATGTTATAAATAAGTGTTCTGTTAACATTTATTATTTTGTTCTTGCCATTCATGAAACAAGTTATTTACGGGAATAAAGAAATAGCTGTGAGTGTAATAGTTTCCCTAAAAGCAGTTAAGGACGATAACTTTGTCAATAAAGGGACTATAACGGCCTAAAGCGAAACACTTTAACAGAGAAAATACGTTTATCTCGCCAAATGTCTAAAAAGTTTAAGTTACAAACAGGGTACGGAGAGATTTTTATTTCTTATCATTACGCCAATATTGGTTGAAGTATACGAAATAAATTTATATTTAATTTTGTCTATGAAAATAAATTTCATTTTATATAATTTCGTATTTGAAAGTTGTTGTAACAGATCCGGTATTTGTTATTCCAAATTTCGACATATCATGAAATATTGTCTGCGAGTGCAATTTCTGTACTGCTATTGAACTTTGATCATTAACGTACAAATTAAATTTATTTTTAATTTTTGGTAATGAAAATAAGTTTCATTTTATATAACTTCCCATTTGAAAGTTGTTGTAATAGGTCCGTTATTGAAACTCCAAATTCCGACATATCATACAAATACAAAGCGCAATTCCAGTAGTGCAAGGAGAATTGCTGCAATAAATGGGTTTGTTCTGCGAAATTCCACCTAGCAGCATTGGACTCAATGAAAAAGTATTGGTGATCTCATGGATGAACTAAAATATAAAGCATGGAATTAGAAAGCTAATGTCAAACTTTGCGAAGACTGTGGCGCTGCGGCTAAGAGACTTCTTTCGTCAAAGACAAAGACTCTTCTTTAAACCCGAGACTATCCGTAAAGCACGTTTTGTAAAAGACTGACTGTGTCTTAGCACCGACTTCAGAAGTTAATAAGCGGAAATTATTTCAATCCTTTAGATTTTGAAGTTAATTTTCCTTTACCTAATTAGAGCTGATGTTTAGATAACTCTACTGAACCTCAGTATTTGTATAAAATACATGACATTCGAGCTATGACATTGCTAACTTTTCACGTAGGTAACCTAGTTAAAAATAGTTTCCATCTTATCAAACAACAAATTCCGTTTGAAAATGTCCTGTGTTTGAATTTGTTTCGTTATCCCGGGAGACGACAAGGCAATTGGTTTTAATTAAACATTCACATAAACAAATTGTTATGTGCGATTATCTTCATATATTAGGTCCTTACATATGAAATTAGCGTTTTGTCGTACTGACCACTTTGATCTGAAATATCTCCTCTTTGGTTAAGAATTCCAAATTCAAATTTATAAATTCATTTAGCTGGTACACTTGAGTTTTGAAAACAGTAATTCCTTTTTTTTTTCCTCATTATTTTTTTCCTTGGCGTCACTTATTACCGCACAATAGAAAACATGAAATATCGGTATATTTACGAGTACGAGTTCTACCGTGGCACCAGTGCTGCAGAAACAGCTCGAAGGATTAATGATGTGTACGGCGCTGGTGTCGCAAAAGAAAGCGCGGTACGTTTTTGGTTTCAACGTTTTCGTTTTGGAAATTTCGACCTTCAGAACCAACCCCGTGGACGGCCGGAGACCAAAGTGGAAAATGAAGAATTAAAGGCTACTGTGGAGGCGGATCCATCACAAAGCACTTCAGAGATAGCTACAGGCTTCGGGGTAAGTGATAAAACTGTATTAATCCACTTGAAGCAAATCAGGAAAGTAAAAACTTGAACGATGGGTACCTCATGAATTAGTGAATCGAACTTGCAAACACGCGTCGACTGCTGTGTTACTTGCTCAACCGACACAATAATGAAGGATTTTAAATCGAATCATTACTTATGATCAAAAGTGAATACTGTACGATAATCGGAAGCGCTCGTCACAATGGCTGAACCCTGGAGAGCCAGCCAAATCCTGCCCTAAACGAAAATTGACTCAGAAAAAGTTACTTGTGAGTATTTGGTGGATTAGCGCCGGTGTCGTTCACTACAGCTTTCTAAAATCTGGCCAACGATTACGGCAGATATCTATTGTCAGCAACTGCAAACCATGAAGGAAGAACTAGCTGCTAAACAACCGAGATTGGTCAATCGCTCTAGGCCACTGATGCTTCACGACAAAACAAGACCACACACTGCACAACAAAAAACCACTAAGTTAGATGAGCTACAATTGGAATGTCTGCGACATCCACCGTACTCCTCGGACCTTTCTCCAACAGATTACCATTTTTTCCGGAATTTGGACAACTTCTTACAAGGAAAAAAATTCAACTCCGATGCGGCAGTCCAAACGGCCTTCAAAGAGTTTATTGTTTCTCGATCCCATGGTTTATTTAGTAAAGTAATCAATGAACTACCTATGAGATGGCAAAAGTGCATAGATAACAACGGTGCATACTTTGATTAATTAAATATATTTTCCAAAAAAAAATTGACTTTATATTCCTCCCGAACAAAACGCCAATTTCATATGTTAATATGTTATATGTTAATATGAAATTAGCGTTTTGTATACCTAATATTATAGCATTTAATGTATCCAAATCAACAAATCCATAGAAACGTCGTGGCCCAGGGACTAAACGCTAAAGATCACAATACGCGAGAAACTCGGGTTCGATCCCCGTCTAAATCGTTAATTGCAATTTTTAGAATTGATTTACTTCATGCTTAGCATCGAAGGTTAACAGCGTGAAGAAACCTGCAGGTCTCATGAATAAAACATTTTAAGGATACGTGAAGTCCACCAACCCACACTGGAGCAGCGTGGCAAACTTGTTGCTTCAAACACCCTCTCAGAATTAAGAGCAGGCTTGTGCCCCAGTAGGAAGTATATAGGCTGTTACTCTGCGTCTTACTTTCTACAAATTGAGAGGATTTATAAATTATTAAAACCCTAAAGTGATATTTGACTACGTGATTAACTTACTAATACTTTCAGAAACAATAAATAAGTGTAAAATTTACAGACCATAGCCTTCTCAAAAATGAGAGGAGGCCTGTGCTCAGCAGTGGGACGTATATCTTTTTAGTTTATTTTTTTAAACGTACCGCACGTCTAGGATTTTTACTTATATCGTGGGGGTAATTTACATACATAAATTTCACAAGGACAAACCGAACATCCAGACTCGAAACAATTATTTGTAGGCCTTATAAATACTTAATGATTTCTTATATTTACGCGAACACTACACATTTAAATAAAACTAGTTTTTACGGATTTTATTGCGTATATTAACTTATTTTATGTTCGTTCAAATCGATCAAGCCGTTCAAAAGTTATAAGAGGTTACGCACATACGCACGTACGCACGCACGCACGCACACATGCACGCACACACAAACACGCACACGCACACGCGCACACACACACACACACACACACACACACACACACACACACACACACACTATGAGGGCCGACATATTGTTACTGTTCCACAAGAAGGCGCATGCTATTGGAATTGTATTTTTTTATAAAATATAGGTTGCCGACGAGCACACAGTCCACCGGATGGTAAGTGGATGCTATGGCCTATAGACATTTATATCTATCCTAGATTAAGTATCAAAATGCATACAATTTGTCACTTGTCACCCCTGAGGACTAAGATGGAATATCCAGTAAAAAGGGTTTCCGGTTCTCTACACTCACCATACGAAACACAGCCGCATTAAGCTGCATTTCACGCTGGTATTCGGGGAGAGCGTGGTCCTTCCCCGATTGAGTCAACCCATTTGTGCTACAACCATAATATAGCTGCAGCGTAGCTCTACCACGTGTTATCGCTCTCAATCTACTTCTAATTCATTAGGTGAATATTTTAGGATGTTATACTCATAAAACGATTGCTGCATTTTTGTTGCTTATAACCAGTTTTTAAAAAGAAATATGTAAGAGTGAGGCACTGACCAAGGTTGACTTTACTTGTAGTTGACTTTGACTGTACTTTGTGTTGTGTTTTGCAGGGCCAAAACGTAGGTAGTTTATAACAAATTTTTGATTGAATTCGGTTTTTCCAATAAATTATTTGGTGGAAAATAACAAGTATGTCCTCTTTTAAATTGTTAACGGTAATTAGTTTTACCAGGTCAACTGTAACATTAAATGTACCTGATTCATGCAAAAATTTCATCGTAATAAATTGAAAACTAAAACTGCATTTCCTGTTTTTTAACTCAACCTGAAATTGTATATGTTATAAATATATAAACTATACATAGAATAGGACTATAGTTGGAGTGATATATTGTTAGAGAAACATTTACGATTGCTGAAGTAGCTGGCACTGGGGAGCCACAGCCCAGAGATAGAACAGAATTCCATGTGAGGCCGAACCTGCGCCTTGTAAATTTGCAGGCGGTGTGCCGGCATGAAATACTGTCCGGCTCTGCTGAGCACGCCAAGCTTTTTAGAGGCCAATTTGGCCTTCTCTTCCAAGTGACCACGAAACTGCACGTCACTCGACATGTTGACGCCGGGGATTCCGATACTGGCTGAGGCAACTAGGGGAGTGCCTTGAAATTGAGGAGATACGACAAAAAATAAAAAAATAAGGTAAACGATTGTAAGAAGTAACAAGTGTTGGTTTATTTATACGTTGTATTTTGGAGAAAATAAAATTATTTTTTAGAAGTCTTCTTTTCCTTGTAGGACTCCTTTTCTGCCAAGGTGTCCATTCGCGTAGGTACAACCCTCTTACCTGTTTTTGTCACGCACACTGCTGTGTACCGGTCTATAGGGTAAAGCCAGTATTTATACAGGCTGTGCATTCCATCTTAGACCTCAGTGGTGACAACGCATCTGTAGCCTTTTTTGCTTAAAGTTGGATGCACGTGTCAATGGATTATAGTAACCACTTACCTTCAGGTGGAATGTGAGTTCTTATGTTACTTCAGTCATAATTTTTTTATCATAGATATTATTTTATTTCTCTGACATGCTGACTTCCTCAAAATGTTTTCTATCAAAGCAATTTTACTGGTGCCGACGGGGATTGAACTCGGTTTGCTTACGGACGATAAACTTTAAAACGAGCGCTTGGCTGAGCCGCGGTAGCTTAAGGGATGGCAGTTTCCTTGCGAAATATATCTATGTAATATATTGCATGTTTGGAAAAGATAAATATAAAGTAAATAATATTCTAATGACGTTTATGTGAAAATTGATAATAACTGAAATTGGCACCATTAACATTAGAGACTATCAAAAATCCACTGCGGAAAATAGACCTTCCATAGATTGTCTCATAAGGGTAATTTCCAATAGTTCATACGCTTGGCAGGCGGGTTGGCAACTGCAAGTTTTTACTTTTTATTTTTATTAGGAAGAAGCTGCTGCCCATTTCCAGGTTTGTTTCCATTAGTCACCTTTTGTGACACCCACGGGACAATGTGGGATAGTGGATATACTCACACCGCCAGGACACGCTAAATATTTGCTTAATATAAATCCAGAGAGGGCGTACTAGATCAATTTTTAAATTTATATTTATTCCAACAAATAGGAACATATCACATTTGAAAACTTAATACAGAACTACGTTCAGTACTGCTTTCCAGGCTAGTACTAAGTCAAGTAGGCAGTTCCACTTGATCTAAGGATTTAATTTTTCTTCATTTACAACGAAAAGGAAACATTTTGGAACATTATGAAGTATGTAACCAACATATGGTTGGTTGTGTCGGACTCGCACCGACTAAAACCCTTGGTGTTCCATATCCGCAGCCCCACCAGCGCCAGCCGCCCCGTGATAGGGTCCCCCTCCTCGGGAGAGAACTTCTCTTTCCCCTTTTTTTCGTTAGGTAAGGCGCTTTAAGAACACAAGGTGCGTCTTTCTCCGTGGCTAACTTTACCCGTGCAATGGACCTCCCACCTCCGAGCTCTATATGCGAAGTCCGTGGGGCCACGCCAGAGTCGCAGAGGATAGGGCGAGTGGCGTATCGCCATACTAACACTCCCACCACTACTCTCCTACACACCTAGGGAAGAAACAAACCTCTCACCGCAGCCTACCAATCCGAAGTAGGCTTGCCAAGCCTACTCAGAATAGCCACCTCGGGCGGCCCTTCACTTCTGGCCAGCCATGGGGGTTCCTCTTCGTTTACCATGAGTGACCAAGCCACGGCTACTAATCATCATGGGGATCATATCCTCCGCATATATCGCATATTTTGATAAAACCAGGATTTAGATCAAAAAGAAAATGGATGAAGATTTTCATCAAAATCCCAAGAGCATTCAGGAATTTGACCGAAAACCTAAATTTTAAACAGATTTTTCTTTTAAAAAAAGCTACCTTTTCTTTCTGTTTTTTTTTTACATTAATTTACTCACAGTTTTAAAATTCAGCAATTTCACTTCAATTTTAATAATACAAATGTAAGAATAATTTTCCTACTTTTCTCCCACGTTATTGAGTAGAAATTGTTAATAATCGCGGGAACCCGTCATTAATAATTCATGTATATTAACATAATTGATTAAAAGTTGTACTGAGTTTTGCTTTTTGGGAATTGTAGGTTCTTTTTATAAAATACAAGGGTGATAAACGGGAACACAGTGACACTGACACCTGATGGTAAATGGATAATGTGGTCCATAGACACCAACATCTATTCTCGTTTAAGAATCAAATTCTGACGCCTAGTCACCACCGAGGACTGACATGGAAAACCTCGTAACCAGCATAAAAGGTCTCCGGACATTACTTGCCACACGAAACACACATTCTTCTGCTATTGAGCCGTCACTCATTCATTTTCATACATTCTTTACAGACTATCAAAATTCTACTTCTGAACATAAGCCTCCCACAATGATTCACTCATAAGGGAGATATTTGCTATAGTTTCCACGTTAAGCAGAAATATGCTGCTGCCCATCTCCTGTTTGATTTCCCTCTGTCTGTTTATTATTATTTTGAGCTGTTAACAGGAAGCCTCCTTCGACGCCCACGGGATGATTTGGGTAGAGGTCTCTATCACGAAGCTACAACACGGTGACTAGCCGACCCATCAGCCCGGCCCAACATATAAAACGTATTTTTGAAGAATGCGCCTGCATGTATCAAGCAACCAATACGCTTTTACGTAAGAACGTAGCGCTGTGCTTTTTGGTTTGATATTATGTTAGACAGTTAAAATCTCTGTCCTATCATCGGTCTCATCAAAAACAGTCCATGGACTGCAGTAGCACAGGCGGACTGTAAGTTCGCTTGTCGCTTCAGTTAAAAATAAGGACTTGCCTTAATCGTCACGCTTGGCAGGAGGATTGACAAAAACAGTATCAGAGGTCACGCCTTTGATGCTACTCTCCGTCGCCAGTCTGGATCATATATCTCACACTTGGCGTATTAATAAATCTATATAGGGTAAACAGTACTAATGTTGGCACTCCTTCAATGATTGGCACTTTGCTATTTTAATTTGAATATTAAGAAGGTTTTCCTTTTTCTATATCACAGCAACACAGATATTGCTAGGATATACAATTACTTATACTAACAACACACATTTTTATTTAAAGCGTCAACTATTTTCCTATGAGGGCTATTTTAAAAACATGCTTGGACAAATCCGTTAAAATTTAACAAAAAGTTAAGGTTTGGTGGCTAGATTTTGAGACAAAAAAGTGATTTTTAGGTAAGTTTGTATGCAATTTTCTATCTATTTTTATCAATTTTCGTCATTAAAACATATTAAACATTATTTTATCGTTGTGAAAAAGAAGCATCGGCTTTTTTAACTGTGCCAATGACTATACTTTAATTTGTTTGACAACATAATCATTGGCATATATGTCAATCACTATACTTTCTTTCTTTTGTCCAAAATCTATTTTTGACACTGCCAATTACTTATCCTTTGAGTAGTGCCAATGATTATGACTGACCTTTTTCATATTTTGAATTGATGAAGAATACCGATAGTTAAGAGCGGGCACTTTGGAAGCTATGAAAATGGTATGGAAAACTAACTGCCGCACAAACATTTAACATTCCACGTGCGAATATACAGTTCCCGCTAAATAAGTAAAGTAAAAAAAACTAAGAAGCTGAAAAGCCGACCTGGTCCTGACACAGTTTTCGATGTCTTAAAAATGTCACTGATGTGGGGTTTTTGAATAAAATCCCCACACTGAACCGTTTCATAGAGGGAGAATAAAACGTCTATGAGTTGGATCATGCCTAATCGAAGTCTTTCATCACTGTTTTTTGAAGTAGACGGTAGACCTACGACTATTTTCCCCCTATAGAAAATGCGAGCAGACGTTCAAAAGTTAGTGCGTAGAAAGAGGGGTATTTACTATCTTAAATACGTTATTTACTTATCAGAAAATAGGTATATAAAGGCAGAACTTTTTATCCATTACGAATAAAACGTTTTTCATTAGTCCTACAATAAAGAATGTCATTTTTCAGTGATTATTTTTGTAGATGGTCATAAGAGCCACGCCTATCTTGTGCTGGCGCAACTTTGCCCAAGTCTCACCATAATACTTATAGTCCTTAACCTGAATGCAACGCGACTATTGCAACCAGCTGATATCACTGCATTTCGGCCCATCAAAGATATGTGGCGTAAACCTGTCTTCGAATGGCGGACAACACAATTTGCCAAAAAGGCTACTAAAACAGATGCGGGCCTATATTGGCAACACTTTTACCGTATTGAAATAAATCCACGTTATGAAATGGTTTTGAGACATGTGGATTGTGCCCATTTAGTCCAGACAAAGTGGATCACACAAAGTGTCTGATGCCCTCAAAATCACAGCAAGCTATTTTAGATGATCACCGTTCCGTGCATATGAATTACCAAATATTTTAAGAATAACGACTGAATCAGAAATACCTGTATCAAATTTGCCCTGTATCCTTTTACTTAATAATGATTTATCAGTACCAGAGCCTTTTACTTAACAATGATTTATCAGTACCAGAGCATATACAAGCTGCAAAGATGATTGTTGAGTATCAGAAAGAAAACTAACCCTTATGTTTTTCATCAACTAGGCAGATGGGTGATCGTGGATGTCGAAGCAAACAAAAATCTTTTAGAAAGCCCTAAAATATTTATAGAGTTTTTTTCATTGCCAAATATGTACTTACATACTTGTTTACGTGGTAGAGCCATGCTGCAGCTATATTAATAGTATAGTTGTAGCATGAATGGGTCGATTCGACCGGGGAAGGATCACGCTCTCACAGAATACCAGCGTAAAATGGCAGCTTAATGCTGCTGTGTTTCGTATGGTGAGTGTAGAGAACCGGAGACCCTTTTTAGTGGAAAAGAGGCATTCTATCATAGTTCTCACGGCTGACAACGCATCTGCATTTAAATTCGTAAACGAAGATAGATGTAGATGTCTATGGGCCACTGCAACCACTTACCATCAGGTGGACTGTGTGCTCGTTTGTCACCCTTATTCTATAAAAAATAATATGTATCAAAAAGCAAATAGCAGGTATATAACACCTTCATTTTGTGCTAAGAAGTGAAGATTTTTGCAATGTAATATGATACATGGTCCATGTGGAACTTTAAATCGAAAGTCACCACGTATGAAAGGTAACATGTGCAGTAAACGATACCCCAGGGCTCTCATAAGGGAAACTCAAACTGGTGAACACGGTTATTCGCAGTACAAGAGACGTTTACTAGATGACGGTGGGTTCTCTGTTGATATCAAAGGCACAACCATGGATAATCGCTCGGTAGTCCCTTATAATCAAGTATTATTAAAAACATTTAACGCTCACTTAAATGTGGAATATTGTTATTCGGTGAAATCAATAAAATACGTCTGTAAATACGTAAATAAAAGTTCAGACCAGGCATAGCTTGCTTTAGAGAATGAAAAGGATGAAGTTACAACCTACACAAGTGGAAGATATATAAGTTCATCAGAGGTAGTATGGCGAATCCTTGAATTTCCCATTCATGAGCGTTTCCCTCCCGTAGTCCAGCTCGCTGTTCATTTGTAAAATGGGCAAAGGGTTTATTTTAATGAGCAAAATCTGAGTGAAAGAGTGAATAGTCCTCCAAAAACCACACTCCTATCCTTTTTCGATTTGTGTAAAGTGGATAACTTTGCAAAAACATTGCTCTACCTAGAAGTACCTGCAAACGTTGAAGGCTGGCCAGGGGTCAAAAAAGAGCACGTTCTGGGCAGGGTTTATACTGTGCATCCGAACAATACAGAATGTTATCACCTGCGCATGCTTCCTCATGATATCCGGGGCCCAATTTCGTTTGAAGCGTTAAAAACTGTAGATGGTCGTGTATATTCCACGTTTCAATCAGCGTGGAAAGCTTTTGGCTTGCTTGAAGATGATCAACATTTGTTCGCAGCAATGGAAGAGACAGCACTTTGTTAAACACCGCAAATGATTCGGGATCTTTTTACGATTATTTTAGTGTTCTGCCAAGTATCAGACCATTTAAGCCTTTGGGAAAAATTCAAAGAATACCTATCTGAAGATTTTAAAAGGCAATTAGAAAGACAGGGAGATGTGGATGTAGAGCAAATAACAGATGTGGTATTTAAAAATGCCTTTCGGTAATAGAATAAGCCGTATTAGCGTTGGATGGTCGGCTACTAAAAGAGTATGGGTTACCTCAGCCAAGCAAAGAACAATAATTTGAAAATAGAGAGTTTCTTAAAGAGACAAGTTACGATTTAGCATCATTAGAAAACACAGTTAAAAATAATGAAGGATCTCTGAATAACGAACAAAAAGCAGTTTACAATCAAATTAACACAAAAATTGAATCAAATGAGGGTGGAATATTCTTTTTTGATGCTCCCGGTGAAACAGGCAAAACATTCCTCATAAATTTGCTGTTAGCAAAAGTTAGAAGTACTCGTGGAATTGCTCGTGGAATTGCTTTGGCTGTGGCTTCTTCTGGGATCGCAGCTATACTGCTTGAGGGTTTACAAACTGCTCATGCTAACTTCAAGTTACCACTCAATTTAACAACAGCTGATACTCCCATTTGTAATATATCGAAACAAAATAATTTTGCTGAAGTATTAAAACATACGAAAATGATAGTGTGGGATAAATAACCATGGCTCATAAGGGTGGCATAGAGGCTTTAAACAGAACTCTACAAGATATAAGAGGAAATAAGAAGTTAATGGGTGGTGTAACGGTTTTGCTGGCTGGAGATTTTAGACAGACTCTAACAATAGTGCCAAAAGGAACTAGAGCAGATGAAGTTATGGCGTGTCTTAAAAGATCCACTTTATGGCCTCTAATTAAATCCTCAAGCTCTCGAATAATATGCGGGTACACTTAGGAGAAAAAGAGTCTGCTGGTGAATTTGCGAATCTCCTATTTGAAATCGGCAACGGTGATTACCCGATAAATGACGGAATGATAACCATCCCCGATAATTTGTGCACAGTTGTATTACGTTACAGGAGTTAATATCCAAAATTTGGATATTGCTCATATCACGATAAGCCAATGGAATGATTGTGGAAACGTGCCATACTTACCCGAAAACGACCAAGCAGCGGCAATTAATGATATACTGTTAATGTTTTTGAGGGGAAGAAATAAAGTGGTTGCTGTGGCCCATAGACATCTACATCTATCCCCAATAAAGAATCAAAAGGCAGATGCGTTGTCACCATTGAGGACTAAGATGGAATGCTTCTTTCCCAGTAAAAAGGGTCTCCGGTTCTCTACACTCACCATACGAAACTCAGCAGCGTTAAGCTGCTATTTTACGCTGTTATTCTGTGAGAGCGTGGTCCTTCCCCGGTCGAGCCGACCCATTCGTGCTACTACTATACTACTAATATAGCTACAGCATGGCTCTACCACATTTGATTATATACGTTTATATATAATATACGTTTGGTTAATGTGGACCTCATAACAAACTTTGTACTAAATATGTATAAATAAAATAATAAAATAGATGTTGTTATGTTAGTATACGTATAAGAAATTATACTTCAGATTATATAAACATAAGCATCTAAGACAAGAACTACTG
>JAGSMP010001968.1:0-91814 GCA_029286625.1 Parnassius orleans
GCCCATAGACATCTACATCTATCCCCAATAAAGAATCAAAATGCAGATGCGTTGTCACCATTGAGGACTAAGATGGAATGCTTCTTTCCCAGTAAAAAGGGTCTCCGGTTCTCTACACTCACCATACGAAACTCAGCAGCGTTAAGCTGCTATTTTACGCTGTTATTCTGTGAGAGCGTGGTCCTTCCCCGGTCGAGCCGACCCATTCGTGCTACTACTATACTACTAATATAGCTACAGCATGGCTCTACCACATTTGATTATATACGTTTATATATAATATACGTTTGGTTAATGTGGACCTCATAACAAACTTTGTACTAAATATGTATAAATAAAATAATAAAATAGATGTTGTTATGTTAGTATACGTATAAAAAATTATACTTCAGATTATATAAACATAAGCATCTAAGACGAGAACTACTGCCGACAAACTGTAATGCAGTTTGGCAGATGAAAATGTTAAAAACGTTTATTGTATAATTGGAAGAAAAAAAAAAGAGAGTGGTCCTTCCCCGGTCGAACTGACCCATTTGTGCTAGCATCGCCGAGACTGGCTACTGTGACCGAAGTTCAGTCTGGAGGACATTACTTTTAATAATCTATAGAAATGATGAATTAATGAAAGGAGTCAGTCGTTTTGGGCCCACTAGAAATTTTAACGACCCTTAATGGTATTACATACAAAAAAAGTTACCAATTTATTATAATAAATGGCCTATACATTTATGAATATCTAAACGGAATCAAGAAATCTAAAAAAAATGAGTGGTTTTGATATTCCGTGTTCTGGTTAATGTAACATGGGGAAAAATGCGTGTAATGAATCATTTTGCAGTTTCTATTAAAAGAAAAATGTATTTTTTTACCAAGATAACTTATTATATACATATTATATTTGTACTTATTTGTATATTATATATTTATTACTAAAAGGGATACCACTGAGATTTTATCCTATTTCTAAAAGTGTTAGCTTATATCATATATCATGGTTCAAAGACACCGTGGAACGAAACGCAATTTGTCATTGACTTCCGTGCTGGGTAAAAACCGACGGCCATATTATCATAATATAAGCATCATATCTATGTCCGGCGGCCGGGTATTACTTTACGGCATTTACATTCGTCAGGCTGCTGTTTTTTGTACTTACTTACTTATCTGGAAGATCAGCATACACTGAAAACAATTAAATAATATTTGTGGATTTCAACGCACTGTGCGAAGACAATAACTAGCCGAGACAGGAGCAGATGTGCCAACTTTTATATTTGTGGATTTCTCAAGAGGTGAGTATCTTATCTTATGGAATGCGAAGAATTCAACTATACAAAACCTACAATTGATTTAAAGTTTCAAACTTTTATGTGAAATATATCTTATTTTGTCACTCTCAGTTCTAGTCCAAAATATTATACTACAGAGCAAAACTACTAAGTTTCGTTTATAATGTATTACATTTTATTTTATTTTACTGAATATTGAGATATGGTACGATTTTTGAAATAAAATAAACGACCCACACCCACATACACTTAACGATCTATACATGTTTTAGTACTTAATTATTTTAAGTTTGTAAAAATACTAATAAATATCCTTCATATTACTAACAAATTAATATGTCAATATCTAATCAATGCAACAAGTGTTGGATTATATTATACAGGTTAGCCAAATATTCCACATTATGTATTTAATTCGCCAATGACATTCGAAAATGAAAACTGACAGTTTAATTAAAAGTATATGTAGTGTATAATACAAGTTTACTTTTGCCCTAAATTTTGGAAAATCTATAATTTATGTTGAATTACCTAAAACATATGACAAACACAATTCTTATTAGTATGTTAAAAGTGTCAAAGTATTGAAGTGTTATGTTATTGGTAAAATCTAATTTAATTAATAGAAAATAAAATCACACAAAATATACACAAATCTATGTTAAAAGTGTCTGTCAGGTAACTATATCACAACCGTTACATCCTATCAAAATCCCATTGCTGAACATAGACCTTCCTCAGATTTCCTCAAAGGAGGATACTTTATAGTTGCCATGCTTAGTAGACGAGTCGCAACCACAGTTTTTATTGGTAGTTGTTAATAGGAAGACGCTGCTTAAATTCAGAAGGAATGTACACATTCCTTCTGAATTTAATATTATAGATATAGATAACATAAAATAAATGGATGTTATTAGGGAACACATATTAGTGTTAATATTGTTGCGCCACTATTAATGTCTTTTACATGGCAACACTAGCCACTAGCGCCCTCTGGTATCAGTAGCAGAACTGGGAGGTCAAGATCTTCCTAGAAATTTCGGGACCGATATGTACTCGAACATTCTAGATGTTTCCACAGTAGAAGGTTCTGGAAGTATCAGGCGCTATATAAGGCCGATATAGACCACGACCGAGGCAGTATTGAATTGGCGATACAAGCGAGGACTTCGAAGCGATACAACTACGAACTTAAGCGATCTGTAGTAAAATTGTATTTTGTTATTAGTGTGGTTTAAAGTTGTAATTAGTGTTGTATAAGTAAAGTGTCAATTTTGGTAATTCAATCGGCAGTTTTAATTGTCTCGAACTAAGCTCGTAACAATTGGTGTCAGAGTGGGATCACATCATGCCGATTTTACAAGGACGACACGGAGGTATCCGTGCCAGAAGTCAACGGCAACAAGAGACGGACCAGAGACGATTTGGTAATGCAACGCCGCAAACGTCGGAGGGCCAGCTGCCAACCACGGAGGCCGGCCCGTCAGCAGCTCCTGCATCTGCAGCACCTGACTTAGGTGCTCTGATGATGATGCTGCAGGAGCAGGCTCGCCGACAGGAGGAACAGGCCCGCCGACAGGAGGAACAGGCCCGCCGACAGGAGGAACAGGCCCGTCGGTTGGAAGAGCAGCTGCAGCGTGGACAGGAGGAACAGGCCCGCCAACGGGAAGAACAGATGCTCCTCATGAAGGACCTTCACGCTACCTTCGGGAAAGAGATAAGGGAGGTGAAGGATAGGGTTGCTCAACATGACAACCGCCTGTCGGGCTGAAACGAATCGACCAAGTGAAGAATCGGGTTGACAACGTGATTGCTGACGTGAAGAAAACGCTGGACGACCTCAAACTTGGGGATGGAGTTACAGCCCCGTGGTAGCTTCAATACCTTCGCTACATGGATTCAAAGTGCCGCCGTTCGACGGGACTTCTTCCTGGTCGGCGTACAGAATCAGTTCGAGGCTGTCATGAAGACGAACGGCTGGAATAAAAGTCAGGCCATGACTGCTCTCACCTAGGCACGACCAGGCCTTAACTGTTCTGGAAGCTCTCGGTAAGAAGTGACTTACGAGCAGCTCCTTGAGGCATTGGAGGCGAGATATGGCGACGCTCACCTGGAACACGTCTTTCGTGCAGCTCAAAGATCGCGTGCAACGCAGCAACGAAAACCTACAGCAGTGGGCCTTGAGGTGGAAAAGCTGGTTCGAAAAGCATACCAGTCTGTACCTGCGCTCGTTGTAGGAACCTGGTGCAGACATTCATCGACGGCATCCGCGACCTTGAAGTCAGAGCTGCTGTGAGGCTCAGGCACCACGAGACGCAAGGACGCGTTAGCCCATGCACTGGAGGTGGAAGCCGTACGGCAGGATCATCGATCCCATCGCGTCAGGAGGTTGCAGCAGCTGCAGTTCGCGACTGCAATAAGGATACAGCCCTAGGTGCTACGGCTGTGGGGAAGGGCCATCTTCGATCCAGCTGCCTAAGCGAACTGTAGAAAGGGTGATCGATCTCGAGAGGTAGTGCGGCTAACAGCACCGCCCAGCAGCAGCAGAAACAAGTAAAAGCCAGGACTGTGGGGCGGGTGCTGGCTGATGTTAAGAGCCCCAAGTTTCGATCTCACAAACCCATGATGGAACAGCCTAATCATCAAAGGCGAGGTCAACGGAACGCCGTGTAAACTGACCATAGACACTGGAGCCTCTCGCACGGTTGTCAGTTCCCAACTTATAAGTCAGTTCCTTGGGGACTCCGCATACAACCGAGGCATTAATTTGGTAACAGCCACCGGTCAGCGCATACCCGTCCGTAGAGAAGGAGATGGAGTTGAAGCTAGGCAACATGATCTACCTGCATAATGTCATCGTGGCTGATATAATGGACGACTGCATCCTGGGCCTAGACTTCATGAGGAAGAATTGTTGTGAGATCGATGTTAAGCAAGGTGTTTTGAAATGTGGACATGAAGAACTTTTCGTGGAAGGGGCGATACCGGGGATGTGTACAGCCTTAAGAAGATTGTTCTGCCGCCGAGATCGGAAACGATTGTGCCGGTTAGTCTTCCTCGGAATCCTGGGCAAGCTCATCGTTGTGTACTCGTGGAAAGGGTGGACAATGACCTTCCGTGGAAAGTGGCTCGAACCTTGGTCAGAACCACCGACATCTCAAAGTACGTGTGCTGAACCTTTGTGATCAGGAACAGATTATGGAAAAAGGCACACTGGTTGGTACTTGTGAGGAAGTGGATTGGTTGCGTAGGTGCCAATATCCATCGACTGGGACCCCAGCAGGATGCACAAACGAGGTGACCACACTTTTAGAAGACTGTCGCAGCGTTCTCTCCCCGAATGAAGTGGTCAAGGCGAAGAAGTTGTTACTCAAGTACATGATGTTTTCTCGTCAAACGATGCTGACATAGGAAAGACTGGCTTAGTTCAACACAAAATAAACACAGGAAGAATTGCCTATCCGTCAGCGCCAAGAAGATTGCCGGTAGCACGTGAAAAGGAAGTGGAAACCATGATTGAGGGAATGGTGAAGGATGGTGTTATTGAACCTTCATCTAGTCCATGGTGTTCACCTGTGGTGCTGGTAAAGAAGAAGGATGGCAGCATGCGGTTTTGTGTTGACTACCGCCGTCTGAACGACGTTACAAAGAGGACAGCTATCCCTTGCCAGAATTGATGACACGCTGGACATGCTTACAGGCGTAAAGTGGTTTAGCACTGGACCTGAAAAGTGGCTACTGGCAGGTTGAAATTGACCCTAAGGACAAGGAGAAACTGCATTCTCGACAGGAAAGGGTCTGTGGCAATTTAAAGTTATGCCGTTTGGATTGTGCAATGCTCCAGCAACGTTTGAAAGGTTGATGGGCTTGTACTACCGGGTTAATGGCGATGCCTGTCTGGTCTACTGGATGACATCATCATCGTAGGCCGTACGTTTGAGAACACCTTCAAAACCTGGAACGCGTGCTCATGAAGATTCAGAGTGCCAACCTCAAGTTGAGTCCGAAGAAATGTTCACTATTTAAACAGCAAGTTAGCTTTTGGGGTATGTAGTGTCGGAAGAAGGTATCCGCACGGATCCGGAAAATTGCCGCTGTCAAGGATTGGCCGGTCCCAAAAGACAAGACGCAGGTTAGAGCATTTTGGGATTGTGCTCTATTATCGGCGATTTGTGAAGAACTTTGCAGATATAGCCAAACCTCTGCACAAGCTAACCGAGGAGAAGCGACATTTCTGCTGGGATGAAAGTTGCGATATCGCATTCCAGGAGCTCAAGGACCGTCTGTGCAAAACACCTATTTTAGGGTACCCTGATGCGGGCAAGGAATTTATAGTTGACACAGACGCAAGTGATATAGGACTTGGCGGTGTGTTGTCTCAAGGAATGGTGATCAAGAGGTTGTGATAGCATACTTCAGCAAGTCGATGTCAAAGCCGGAAAGGAACTATTGTGACACAAGACGAGAATTGCTTGCTGTGGTAAAGTCGTTGCAGCATTTTAGCAAATATCTTCTGGGGCGGAAATTTCACTTACGAACTGACCATGCTGCACTGAAATGGCTGTTGCAGTTCAAAAATCCAGAAGGACAAGTTACGAAATGGATTGAACTACTGCAGGAATACGACTTTGTGATCGAACATCGCGGCGAAATCTCATGGCAATGCAGATGCATTGTCAAGAAGACCTTGCCCTGAAGATTGCAAGCATTGTACTAGGCAAGAGGGTAAGGAAGTGGTATCTGTGAGGATGCTCAGGACAGACCAGCTCAGCAATGAGTGGAAGGACAGCCTACAACATGCACAGCAGGAAGATTCAGACATCAAGCCGATTCTGGAATGGATGAAGGCCAGTGCTCCTAAGCCGAAGTGGAGCGACGTCTCAGCGATGAGTTCGACCACGAACGCCCAATGGGACAGCTTGCTGATTCAGGATGGAGTCCTGTGCCGTAAATGGGAAAATGGCCCGGGAAGACAGTTGTCATTTGCAAATGGTTGTCCCTAAAGCTAAAGTACCGGATGTTCTACAGCTGTACCATAATGGTTGTTCAGGAGGCCACCTGGGAGTTAAACGAACTCTACTGAAGATCCGAGAACGGTTTTACTGGGTCCACTGTCGTAACGATGTCGAGGACTGGTGTCGCAAATGTACAAGTTGTGCGGCTGTAAAGGGACCTCAGACTCGTAGTAGAGGTGCATTGAAATTGTACAATGTTGGTGCAGCATGGAAAAGGATAGCCCTTGGCGTTGCGGGGCCGTTTCCGGAAAGTGAAAGTGGTAACAAGTATTTCATGGTTGTGATGGATTACTTCACTAAGTGGCCAAAAGTCTTCGCCATTTCAAATCAAAAAGCGTCAACAGTTGCAGATAAACAAGTTCATGAAGTCTTCTGTCGTTTTGGAGTACCTTTAGAGATTCACAGCGATCAAGGAAGGAATTTTGAGTCTCAAACATTCCAGGAAACTTGCCGACTTATGGGTACTCAGAAAACAAGAACAACTTCTTACCACCCACAATCTGATGGAATGGTAGAACGATTTAATCAGACATTGGAGGTACCTAGCAAAGTTGTGGAAAAACGGCAACGAGACTGGGACAGGCACATACAACCGTTTTGTTGTCATATCGAAGCGCTGTTCACGAATGTACATCAGTGACACCAGCTTTAGCAAATTTTGGGAGAATTACGGCTGCCTGCAGACCTGATCACCGGAATACAGCCTGATGCCCCACAGTATAACCGATTATGCAAATGACTTGCGGAACAAAATGAATGACATTTATGAGCACGTCAGACAATCAGGACAGCAAACGTCTGAAAAGATGAAAACACGGTATGACCGCAAAATGAACAACAAAGGTTTGACGAAGGTTCACTAGTGTGGTTACACAATCCAGTTCGCAACAAAATCTCCTAAGCTTCAAGCTAAATGGGACGGACCGTACCGGATTGTGACAAGGATCAATGAAGTAACCTACCGGATACAGAAAGGTGCAAAGGTACTCCTAAGATCGTCCATGTGGATCGACTGGCGCGTTATTATGGGGCCAATAATGCTCGGGACGAGCATGTCTTAGGAGAGCAGTGTTGCGCGCCACTATTAATGTCTTTTACATGGCAACACTAGCCACTAGCGCCCTCTAGTATCAGTAGCAGAACTAGGAAGTCAAGATCTTTCTAGAAATTTCGGGACCGATATGTACTCGAACATTCTAGATGTTTCCACAGTAGAAGGTTCTGGAAAGTATCAGGCGCTATATAAGGCCGGTATAGACCACGACCGAGGCAGTATTGAATTGGCGATACAAGCGAGGACTTCGAAGCGATACAACTACGAACTTAAGCGATCTGTAGTAAAATTGTATTTTGTTATTAGTGTGGTTTAAAGTTGTAATTAGTGTTGTATAAGTAAAGTGTCAATTTTGGTAATTCAATCAGCAGTTTTAATTGTCTCGAACCCCAAGCTCATAACAATATTTAATTAAATACATCTACTATTTATGTTTATTATATTTAAACTCCATCAGGAAGCAAAATTTTGTTTACATTATTTTTATGTTATTTTGTTGATTGTAGGTAATGTACCTTCTTTCTGAATTTAATATTTTTTACTTCTTTATTTTTATTTGCATTCCCAATTTTTCAGTTACATCTACTTGATGCAGTTTGTTGTAACTGCCTAAGAAGAAAGTATTGAAACTGCTCATTCCATTAGAAGATTTGTATTCCATGTGGATCTTCAATTTTAAGAGCTCATTTTAAGAACTCAGCAGAAAGAGATATTATTTTGCAGTGGATACCATCACACCAGGTACTTACTTTACTTTAACAGCCTGTAAGTGATCCCCTGCCTGAAATAGGCTTGCCCGGAGGAGTTGGCATAATCGCTTTGGCACAGATTGATGTTTGTAGTATCATACACCTCACTACAAACAATTTGGCTATTCACCACCAGGTTATCTTTAACTTTACAGCCTATCAAAGTCTACTGCTGAACATAGACCTCCCCACAGATTGCCTTATAGGGAGATATTCGATAACCACAGTTTTTTTCTTTAGTTGCTACTTCTTCCTTACCTTACCCCATATTTGTCTGCCTTTGTACTTAATACACAAGTAATATTTTTACCTTAAATGAAATTAGTGTAAATGTAAAACGTCTAGGAACTTGTACTTAGTTAAATAATGTTATAATTCTAAAATAACTACTTCACTTGTTTACCTTTCTGATTTGATGTATTTTTATTTCTTTTACCTTAGTGGAATCTGGTTTACTACAAAAGTATTATGAGGAAACGAGTACATGCTATTTATATATAATTTAAGAGACATTAAGACTGTTTATTAGTAATAAAGATTGAAATAAATAAAATATTAATAAATATCATTATTTAGGTGGAAGACACTGTAAAACTATAGTCTGTTCGGTTAGTTGATGAAAAAACACTTTTCAGGTGGATCATTTAGAATGAGTCTGCAATCTTGTCGGCCGAGAGCTTCTACAACTGTATGGAGACACAAATGATAACAGGGATATGGAATTACAATTCATGAATATTGAAGACACCGGTAACATCCAACAAACACCCCTTATGCCTGTAACTGTAACTCCTGCCATTTCCAGAGCGGCATCAACAATTACTATAATATGCAGACCTTTTCTATCAAAAGGTTTAAATTATTTCTTAAGCAAAAATTGTCTAGTAAGGATTATTATACTACTAGAGAGTAAATGACTGATAATAACCCCTGGGAATGAGGTGATCGCTACCATGCTGTTTCTAAATGTTTTCAAAACAATTGTATAAAAAATTATATTGTAAAATGTGCTTTTTTTTTTAAAAAGTCTCGCTGGGTTTCTTGCTGATTCTTTCCAGGACAGAGGTTTTTTTGCGAACCAGTGGTAAAAGTAAAAAATGACTTTTAATAAGTATTATGTATTGTAATCTATATTGAATAAAAATGATTCTATTCTATTCTGTGGCTAGTTATAAGCGTGCTGCTTCTACTTCCCGACACTGTATTTTTAAGTTATGTAATCATTTATCTAGATTCTTAATACCTAAACTAAAAGAACTACTAACCTAAAGAGAGATTGCTGATTGATAACTCATTTTATGTGCCACTGTGCGCTCGTATTTGTGAATACCACTTTAATGAACCTCACAATGATTGGAATAATTTATACAAGTAGTAATGATGCATATTTATATAGTAATATAAATATGCATCATTACTATAATTTTGCCACAGTTGCTACACTTGTGGCAACCAAAGCTTTTTGTGGTATTCTATAGGGAGATGTTGCTGCTCATCTCCTGGTATCTTTATTTTACTCTGTTACGACTTTTACGACACCATACAGGACGAAACGCGATGGCAGTTGACGGAAGGGCTATACAATATTTAACATTATATATTTAATTTAGGAAGACCTATGTTCAGCAGCGAATTGTTGTAGTGATGAAGAATAATAATCAATAAAACTTGTAATTATTGTTGCTTACTTGACCTGTTTCTACTATGTGCCTTATTATAAATAAAGCGCCTAATTTATAAATAAACGCCGAGCAAGTTGAATAGATGCTCTGGTACCTTTTCGTATCTCTTTCAATTGACAATTTCCTTTTGTTTTTTTATAGAATAAGTGTGACAAACGAGCGCACGGTCCACCTGATGGTAAGTAGATGCTGTGGCTCATAGACATCTACATTTATCCTCGTTTAAGAATCAAAATGCAGATGCATTGTCACCCCTGAGGACTAAGATGGAGTGCTTCGTTTCCAGTAAAAAAGGACTCCGGTTCTCTACACTCACCATACGAAACACAGGAGCATTAAGCTACTATTTTACGCTGGTAGCGTTTTCCGTGAGAGCGTGTCCTACCCCGGTCGAGCCGTATCCGTACACAACTAGTTTAAAACTTCTTCATCATTACAGCCTATAGGCCTCCCCCAAGGAATTATACAAAGCACGGTCCTGAGCCACCTGCATCTCCATAGACTTTTTGAATATCTTACCAGGTCGTCACTCCAACTAGAGGGTAGCCGTCCCACACTGAGCTTACCGGTACGAGACTGCTACTCGAGAATTTTACATTTTAGCTTTAATTGCAGTTGGATGTAAACATGCTAATCAATGAACACATATTAAAAGAATGTCCTGGCACTGCACCTCGCGGCCTGTGATACTTATAATAGACTGCTTTAAGAATATGATGATTTTACAATAATAAACAATAAAATGCAGTGACAATACAGTGTTTCTTTTATCCTAACACAAATAGTTCAAAACACCTTACATGCTATTTATTTTCGTGGTTAATATCGTAAAATCGGATATATTACTATCCAGTCATTTTGGTTTTAATGGTGCTTGGAATGTAAACATGTTATTCAATCAATACAAATTAATAACAATGTCCTGACACTGCACCTGGTGGCATGTCACTTTTAATACTGCTTTAAGAATGTGATGATTTTACAATAACAAATATAGTGACAATATAGTTTTTTTATCCTTACACGACCAGTTCAAAACATCTTACGTGCTATTTATTTTCTCAATCGCTGTAGAGGTAAAATTCACTAAACACCCTTAATAGTTCACTGTTGGACGCACACATGCACCTAAAACCGTGTTACTGGTTGCAAATGATATTAGATAAATAAGTACATGTGCTTGTTTCAATATTCATTAACTTTTTCAGGTGGGTTGCTTAGAATAAATGTGTATGTCTTGTAGGCTGAAATCTTGCAGAGCTGCTCGTAAGTAGAGACAAAAAGTATATGGATATTGAAGACAACAGTCTTATATCACATAAAATATCCTTATGATTCCTAACAATTTCATAAATGGACATGTTATTATCAAGTTATTTTGAAAAAATCTTTTGGAATGATAATGACTGACAATAATAAATACAATTAAATTATACATGTGTTTTGTAATCCTTACACAACTAGTTTAAAACATCTCACTTCATATTTATCAACATAAATAAACATGATATTACCTAGTCATTTTGGCTTTAATGGTGTTTGGGGTATAATAACTAATCAGTTAATATATTTTAAAGCAAAGTTTACACACTGCACCTTTACTAACCAACAAAGATATATCAAAATAAAGTCTTAACACCGCGCCTGTCTGTCTGTTCCACTATTAATAGACTACTTTGGAAATGATTACAGTAATAAATACAGTGGTATTTTACTTTGTGTTTTATCCTTTTACAACCAGATTAAAACATCTTTCTTACTATATAGCATGTAAAGGTAATATTATAAATGAACATATTATCTTTTATTCATTTTGGCTTTAATCATATTTATTTAATTACTGTAATGGTGTTTGCGATGTATATTCACTAATCAATCAATACATGTAAAAATAGCCTCACACCATGTTTCTTGGTCAGTGTACTATTTTTGCCGGAACTACTAAAAGGATTTTCCATCAGTCTAAAAGTACCTATAAATGTTAAATGTACCTGCAACTTTGTTTTATGCTATTAATTATTTAGCTGTCCTATTCTATTCTATATACACTATTCTAACTCACAATACTAATAGAAAACAACTTTTAGTTTCGGCTCAGAAGGGCTAGAACCCAGAGCCGTAAAGCCAGATTAAAAAAATAGCGTTTAGTTTCTTTTAGGTTATTGTGATATTCATATTTTAATTTCTCTGAATTCCCTTTAGATGCGATAAAACTAATATTAATTTTGCAATCTATAGATTATAAAGAATAGATCGACATACATTTCATTAAGTATCCCTAAAATTTGTAGTGGGCCATTCTCCATACAAAAAGAAATTGTCTCCTTTGGAAATAAAAATAATAATATAATCTTTATTTCGGATTACGAATGAGATCCATATCAGACAAGAAGTTAGTTGGGTAGTTAAGTGGACGGAGGAGGTAAAATGACACACAAGTAAGTGTAAGTGTAAGAGGATGAGTGTAGAGAAACTACACAACCACCATACGAAACACAGCAGCATTAAGCTGCTATTTTACGCTGGTATTTTGTGAGAGCGTGGGCCTACCCCGGTTGAGCCGACCCATTCGTGCTACAACTATAATATATCTGCAGTATAGCTCTACCACGTATAATAAATTCCTATTAAAAATATATTTCAATTATAAAAAATATTTAACATAATATTTTTTATGATTGAGTTTTATGTTTTGCCTTATGTAAAATATCATTTATCTTTCTTATTTACCGATGCCGACCGATTACCATGGGCCTCCGGCTGTAGGTGAGATTTGCCTTAATCGTAAGCTTGTAATCGTCAATACGCCTTCAAGCGTAAACTTGTGTATAAAGAGCCGGGGTAGCTCAGTGTCTAAGCGCTCACTGTAATTTTCACAGTACGCGAGCAACCCTAGTTCAATCCCTGATAGCACCAATGAAATTGTTAATTATAAAGATGCTCGGCGGTGAAGGAAAACCTCGTGAAACATGCACGTCTGAAAAATTTAAAAGAATATTTCGAAGACACGTGAAGTCCGCTAATAGGCATTGGAGAAGGTCCTAAAACCCTCTCAGAAATTTTAGCGTACACGCAGGACCAACGGCTTTACGTGCTTTCCTCGCACGGGGGTGAAACACCGCCAACTTCCTGACTCTTGGCTGCTACTGAGACTTTCTTGACAGAAAACCCCAATAACATATTTTGGGCCAGATCCGGGATTCGAACCCGGGACCTCGTGATCAGCAAGACCACTAGACCAATGAGGCAGTCAAAGACAGTAATAACATAAAACTTGCATTTTCAAGTTATATGGGTTCTAATAATTTGAATACTTATTGAAAATGCTTGTCCGTATGTATTTTCATTAGCTTTTGCGGATTTCCTGTCACGCACAAGGACATTTTCGTCGGTAGGATGTGAAAGTAAAGCACTTTGTGGTTTATATGAGTGCGAAAGAGACGGAAGCAGTTCTATATCGACGTCATCTCAATATTGAGATTAAAAGTGACGCTTCGCTTAACGCAAATGATTACGCCAGAGTCAGAAGTGAAGTATACATAACTTTTACAACGATATTAAACCAAAATTATTATCAAACTTCAGTATTTTCTTTTTGTTTCTTAATATATTGTTATATAAACACTCACTACTGTCACCCAGACGGGTTCGGTTAAGGGTACTCCAAATGTACTAATATCATATATAATACTTAATGGTATTATTGTTATTTTTAGCATAAGCTGAACGGCCAGAAGAACCAACCTTTCAAACTTTTTTTATTGAATATGGGTGACAACATACCTACTTTTTGATTTGACACACAGTCAAATCAAAAAGTAGGTATGTTGTCATCATCATCATCATCATTACAGCCCTTCACAAGTCCACTGCTGAACATAGGCCTCCCCACGGAATGCCACAAAGCACGGTCCAGAGCCACCTGCATCCATTGACTTCCTGCATGTCTTACCAGGTCGTCACTCCATCTAGTGGGGACGCCCTACACTTCGCCTGCCGGTACGAGTTGTCGGTTCTTCGAGCTATATGGCGGCCCATTCCCCTTCAGCTTACTAATCCTTATAGGTATGTTGTCACCCATGGAGAAATAGATGGAATGCCTAGTATCCAGTAAAAGGGTCTGCAGTTCTCTACACTCACCATACAAAACACAGCAGCATTAAGCTGCTATTTTAGGATAGTGTTCTCTGTGAGCGAAGTCTTTTCCCGGTCGTGCCGACCCATTCGTGGTACAACCATAGTAAAGCTGTACCGTGGCTCTACCACGTACAAAAAATTTACCATAATTTTACCATACCACGTACAGAAGATTATCAAGAAGATGCTGCTGCCTACCTCTTGTGTACACCCATGAGACAATATGGCATATACATACATATACATAAACACTCACGCCTGTCACCCAGAGGGTAGGCAGAGACTACGGACTTCCATTTGGCACGATCCTGACACACCTCTCGCCTCCTTTACATCCATATATCTACGCATACGATTGTCGGTTAAGGTACTCCTAATCTGGCCCATTATCAATATATCGCCAATTTGGTCGATAAACCTTCGTTTAGGGCGTCCCTTACCGACTCTTCCGTTCACTTCTGCAACATAAATTTGCTTTGTCACTCTTTCCTCGTTCATTCTTTCTACATGACCAAACCACCGAAGCATTCCTTTCTTAATTCAATATGGCGTAGTGGATTTTCTTACGTTGCCACTACACGACGGAATAACCTATGCCAAATAACAATTCCTCGTTATGTTGTTTACTTGATATAACAGTCTCCTCGGCTTTGTTTCAGTAACAAGCTTGGCAGTAACATAAGACGACGTAACGACTTGGACGTAAGTTCTATCGCCCGTGTCTATATCGCTTGTCAATGGTGCCTCTCAGCCAACACTATATTCATACGTAAACGATTGCAGCAAGCCTATTGAAATGACTCTGTTTGGTAAACCAAATAGTTGTAATAATGTTTTCCTATAGATATAAAAACAACAATACAAACATGACGGCTCCGTGGAGCAGTGGCTTAGCATTAAGTAGCAGCGCTGGAGGCCGCGGATCCGAATCCCGCACCGCACAAGTATTTGTATGGCCTACAAGTAACTATTCCGGATCTTGATTTCGTTTTATAGAATAAGGGTGACAAATGAGCACAGTCCACCTGATGGTAAGTGGTTGCTGTGGCACATAGACATCTACATCTATCTTCGTTTGCGAATTTAAATGCAGATGCGTTGTCAGGCGTGAGGACTAAGATAGAATGCCTCTTTTCAGTAAAAGGGTCTCCGGTTCTCTACACTCACCATACGAAACACAGCAGCATTAAGCTGCTATTTTACGCTGGTATTCTGTGAGAGCGTGGTCCTTCCCGGTCGAGCCGACCCATTCGTGCTCCACGATACAGGAGAAAATCAAACTGTTGGGGTAAAATTTACAAAAAAATGGTTGGTTTTTCAATCATCAAATAAAAGATATCCATCAATATGTTATAACCTTACTGCATACAAAAGTGAAAACAATTGAACTATTTTGTTCATACAATTTTAGTTTTAATTTGTTTCTTTTGTATTTATCCTATGAATAACTTTTACCTGAGGGTTGAAAATTCGGTAAAGTGAATAAAATCATTAACAAACTTTACGTGGTATTGCCAAGCTGCAGCTATATTGTGGTTTAGCACGAATGGGTCGGCTCGACCGGGGAAGACGGTGCTCTGAAAGAATACCAGCGTAAAATTGCAGCTTGATGCTGCTGTAGTTCGTATGATAAGTGTAGAGAACCGGAGACCACAGATAACAATAATGCCAACCCAAGAGCTCAATGGTTACAAATCCGCCAGATTTAAAATATGTTATAGTTAACATAGTTATTAATAAACGACCGACCAGCAGGCAGATATATAACGGTCGTGTATCACAACACTACGGCCCGTATTAATAAACGTTACTCAACGACGAACTCAAGTGCGTAATCATTTGATACGCCCTCATTACGAAATCAGCATCTCAAGATCGTTGCTAATTAATAAACACACATAAAAACAGTATCTCAAAACGCTGTGCCGGAATACTGTTCTGTGACTTGCACTCAAGTATACACTTGAGAGTCAAGATTCGTTTATTAATCAGTGTGGCACTCAGCTGATATCGTAAACCTAAACCGCATCTTGAGATATGTTTATTAATAAGATCATAACCTCAAGATTGTACTCAAGTGCATGTACTTGAGCTGAGTAACGTTTATTAATACGGGCCTACGTGATGCAGATATAACTGGAGCAAGGATTACGAGACTCGTCGCATCATACTCATGGTTCACGTTGTTCACAGCATCGTTTGAGGCGTATTTAAGTATTTATTGACGTGTTTATTTTTATTTATTTATACTCTGAACAATGAAATTTACCACGAACACTTTTTACCCGGCTGACCCAGAAGAAGTATAATGTTTTTGAGTGTATGTATGTATGTATATATCTTTGGCACGCTCTGTAGCCTAAATGGCTTAATGCATTTTAACATATGATATGTCGTTAGATTCGTCTTAGTTTGTAGAAGTGACATAGGGTATGAAATTGTTCTCTTTTTAATAAACTTTTTTTACGCAGTATGAGTTTTTAATTACTGTTTTAATACCTTTACGCTGTTTATCATTTTAGGCCTCTCCTGATGCGCTTGGCAGGTGTTTAAACGAGTGCAGTACCACGTACAGCACCTTGACGCTGCTGCTCGTCACCAGCCGCGTATTTTGGGTCTGACCTCAACGAGATGATTATACCACTATCCATCGGAAGCAATAAGGTTTCTTTGGCATTCCTATGGTATTTTTTATAAAACGGTGGTTACAAGCGAACTTACAGTCTATGGACAATTGCAGCCAACGTCGAACAAAGAAAGCTAGAAATGCCTTAGCACCTCCGAGTACTAAGATGGAATGCCATTAATTATACAGGCTCTCTAATTATTATTGGTGCCAGCGGGCAGTGACTTAGCAAGGGGGTCCAGGAGGCCATGCCTCGCGCGGCAGTTTTTAGGGGGTGGCATTTTGGGGAAGAAAATCTGCGCCCTGTATTAACCTTTTATTTTTAGCAATGAAATTTCTAAAAATACAGATAATATGCACATAGTCATCCCGTAAGTATAAGTGTAGGATAAGTGTTAAAATACATTATATTATTGTTTATTATAATACATTTTCAAATAATATACATACAGCGGATTGAAACACTTACCAATTTCATATTAAAAGTTACTTGCGAAAATAGATTGGGAGGAGGAGGCGGCATTTTATGCTCTAGCAGCCCCAGGCGGCAGAAACTCATGCTACGTCACTACGGCGACTCTCTAAACCCTTCAGACTGGAACACAGCAGTACGAGTATTACTATTTGGTACCAGAAATAGGTAAAGGTCGTATCTACCCATATGGAATCTTAAGCAAAAGAGTCTTACCATCTAGACGTGTCTTACGACACTCACCGTAAGAAATGCTCGGAGGATTCTCTAGCCACTACCACACGATAGCGCACAATTTTATATTCATAATAGAATAAATCATCGCTACGTTTTGTTAAATCATAACCATTGAAATGTAAAATTTGTTCTCTAGAACTCAAAGTGGGTCACATTGAAACCCGCAACCCTTGTCTGCACTGAATTGATTTATTGAGGACCATTCGAGCTATTATGTATTAAAATGTAATTTATATCATTGTTTAAAAATGAATTATTAATGTAAATGTCTGGTTACTTCCGTGGTTGGACACCGGACGAGAATGGCTCAAATTTCTTGCAGAAAAATAATAATATCGAATAATATATATTATTTCATAGATACAAAAAGATATTCAGCGAGGAAACGCAACTAGCGTTCTTTGCACTATACCACGGGGTATATTTTAACGCTCGATGTAAAAAGAGGGGTGTTATAACTTTGAGCGCTATGTGTGTGTGTCTGTCTGTGTGTCTGTCTGTGGCACCGTAGCTCTTAAACAGGTGAACCGATTTGGGTGCGGTTTTTTTATATATAAAAGCAGGTTTCCTATTGGTGTTTCTTAGACATTTTATTAAAATCGGTTCAGCCGTTTCAAGGTCATCGGCTGTTTTTTTAGCTGCGGTAGGGTTCTTTACGGGTGTTTTTAAATTTTTCAATTTAAATTATTTATTATAGTATCTGATAAATGTTAAGTGGAATCACTAATGAATAAAATCAACTTCAATTTTTAAATAGATATTTATTAAGGGAGAGGTTCTGTAGGTTTTTTTTGTAAATTGGACAAACGACTTTATGTGACCGACTTCGGGCAAAAAAGGCCACGGATGCGTTGTTAATCGTAATGACTAATATAACATCGGGTCTCTTGCCATTGCCAAAAAACGGTTCTAAAACCGAAGGAATAACTATCGAGACAAGACCCATTCGGATAACGTCGTACACGTATCTTTTTCTTAATTTAATTAAGTTCCTCCAGGCCTCCATGAAATGATTTTTTTTTTATATTTTACCGGACACGGATAATTTTAAATTTAAAATACTAATTTTGAATCTAATTAAATTTTCCATCCAACCCAACCAATCAACACCTCATTTAGACCCCCTTGGGCCTCGACCACGAAATGAGGTGTAAGACGACTATGGGACATGCCAAAAAGATCATATGGTTTCCAATAAATGGCAGTATAACCATTTCGTTTGCACCAGCTGTATAATACCCATACTAGCGACGGGAGTTAACGTCAAAGGTTACGTCAAAAAGCGTCGTCGAAGGTCTGTTACTGAAAACGTCAGTCCTCCTGCCAAGCGTGATGATTAAGGCATATCCTCTCTACAATAGCAGAGACTCATTTACAGTAGTGGACTTTTACGAGCTGAAAGCAGAGGAAGATAATAATTTTGATATAAATTATGAATATACCTGGAGAAATTGTGGTCAAGCACTGGCTTATAATAAGCAAAAAAAATATATCATCCGGACTTGTGTAAAGAATATTGTTTCGAAACAAATCTCTTTAAAACAAAATTGTAATGCGGCTCGTTCTTTTAACTTTTTGCCTGGGCGTGTTGAGCTTGTATTACTTCGTAAATTCCACTCGTTTTTCTTTTTTGTTTAAATTATTAACATTTTTCTCAAAAATTTTTCCCGAGAAAACTTCACGATACAGCCGGCGTCACGCATATATAATCTGTACTAATTTACATGCCGAACTTCTTTTGTTTTGGAATATCTAAACTTTATTTAAAAAAAAATATTTTAAAAAGCTTTTATTTAAAAAGTAAAAAAATGTATTCTTAATACTATGAATATTATAATGTCATTCCAAACTTAAAATCCACCTGATGGTAAGTGGTTGCTGCAGTTATCGTTATACTACTATATCCATCTCGCTTAACTCAAGCCAGACGTAAAACATCCAAGCCAGCAATGTGCAGAAACCTTAAAAATACCAGAGGTCTGGATCGTTGATCTACCTGCCAATCGTGAAGATGAAAGCAAATCCGGGAGAACATACACAATATTATTTTATAAAATTGAAGTGTCTCTTCCCAGTCTATCTGATGGTAAGTGGCCACTGCAGCCCATGGCAACCAACTTCTAACAAAAGTCTGCTTTGTCACCACTGAGAACTGAGACGGAATGCTTCAGCCTGTAATTATACTGGCTGTGTATACTTTCAGCTCGGAACACAGCAGTGCAAGCACTGCTATTTGGAGATAGAAATAGGAAAGAGGGTGGTTGGTACCTAACCCAGACGGGCTCCTATGCGGAAAAGGAATCCTACCACCTTGTACAAACGTATCGCGTTCCTATTTCTTTAAATCTCTCTGTGCCTGCACTGCGCTTTAGGCATCCAGCCTTCATCCAGTCTTCATGCTTTAGGCATCCAGCCATCCCCATTTCGTTGAATATTATTTAGACAGTTCACGGTTCTATTTTGTCAACTGTACCTAAAAACAAAACACATGAATCTCTCATGGCCTCTGCAAACGCGCGGAATATATAACAATTGACAAAATTGAATTACGAACATACATAATCATTTCCTATGATGGTTTTCGAGATACGCGAATAAATAAAATTAGCATATGTCAAGAATGAGATGAAGTTAGCGCAGAAGGTAGAAGAGTGAAAGGGATCACAATATCTTCTTATTGTCCTCATCTCAATATTGAGATTAAAAGTCACGCTTCGCTTGACGCTAATTATTATTTGTAGAGTTAGCAATATTATTTTATTTTATTATAAGGCCTTCTTCTTTCTTCTTCATGAGCCCGCAAAACTACTTGAAAGTGCACTGCTGGGCACAGGCCTCTGCCTTTTGAAGCATTAGCCACGCTTGCTGAATGAATTGGAGATCGCATGCTCTAGAGAGTTACATCTGACGTAAACGAGATGGTTATACCGCCATCTAATGGGAAGTCATGAGATGATTTTTACATTTTCCATAGTTATCTTTCGCGACACCCATGGCACGGAAACGTTTGACGGAACTGAAAACAGCAGAGGGAGGCATTTCATCTGAACCTCAGGGACCTAACATTGAACGGATTCTAAACGTATTATTAATATTAGGAGTGAGAGTCATAAGACTGTACTGCACTAAGCAAAATCACACTATTTCTCTCTCTTATATTAAGCAAATGAGTTCGTGATAAATGATCTGTCACGTTTTCTTCTAAAGCACCATTAACATGAAAGAAAGACGACCAAAAAGACAAAAATATAATAGCCTCATCATCTCATCAAGAGCCACTGCTGAAGACAGGCATCCATTGCAAGTGCAGAGTAAGAATTATATTCTGATATTAATAATACAGTTATAATCAGAGGTCACTGAGGCTCAGATGAAATGCAAAAGTCAAAAGTCAATAAAATAATAAGCATTAAGGTGCATATATACTGTGAGAACGTGGTCCTCCCCCGCACGAGGTGACCCATTCGTACTGCTACCAAAGACAATTTAGCGATGTTCTACGAGTCGAACTAACGTGGTTGACAATCCGAGTTCGATCCCCAAGTGCAGCAGTAAAATTGTTAATAGCAATTTTAAGTCTTGATTTAACGCACGCTCCGGAAGGAAGATATCGCACATGTCTGAGAAATAATTTATTCATTAAAATGCAGATATTTTGAGAACATAAAGTATACTGGTTGATCAACGAAACGGATTTAGGTAAGTCGTTTATGTATAACAAGAATAGTAGGGGCTAACACACTTCCTGTGGTACTCCATATTTAACTACTCGTTCATGCGATTGAAAGATTTGTTCATATTTAGTTTTTATATTTATTGAGGCTAAGTAGCCTCTGAAGTCAGTGATTTGCTTTCTGCCGTATAAATATGATTGTATTAGTTTTAGCACGTTAAGTCGAACCCCATAGTCCTCCAGTTTATCCAACAAAATATCGTGTCGGACATAATCGAATGCCTGGGTCATGTCACAAAAACTGTACAGACAGGGTTAGTTTTATCAACGTTAATTATAACTTTATATAAGAAATCATAGATTGCCATGTTTGTAGTTCGGTTTTCTCTGAATCCTTTTGCTCGTTAACAAGTATGTTATTTTTTCAAAGTACTTACTTAATTTTTGTAGATATATTTTTCATAAATTTTGGAGATAATACTAATAAGCGTAATAGGTCTGTAACATTCCATGGATTCTGTATCCTCTTTTTAAACAAGGGTTTACGATCGATTTTTAAGGCATCTGGAAAAATGCCAGTGCTTATGGTTAAATTGATGAGGTAACTTAAATGTGTACATATTTCTACAGAAACACATTTAAGAATTTTCATACAGATTCCGTCATGACCCACGCTGTTCGTGTTTTTAATGTATTTGTTATTTTACCTACATCCTTTGGCAGACAAGGGACATGAAAAATGATTTTAAACTATTTGAAATTTGTGAGGTAGCCTTATTTCCTGAGTTTAATATTGGGATAACTTTTCAATAAAATAATTATTAAAAGCATTGGCTATTTTCTGTGGATCTGTTATAGTTTCGTTATTTTATTTTATTTTGTAATAGGGTTTCGAGGAGCTTTGTTCTTAGAGTTATTAATTATATTCCAACTGGTTTTAGATTTGTTGCTTGATATTTTAATTTTATAAATATTTTGTGCATATTGTGTTAGGTGGATAATTTTTAAATAATTTAGAGTACTTAGTAAGTTTTTTTTATTTGTCTCATTAGGGTTTCGTCTATATTGCCACAGAAGATGTCGTTTCTTTTGCTGCATATTTTGACGCCGCGTGATACCCTTTGTATTTTTGTAGTATGTACGGTTATGGTTTTATTAGGAAAGCATAAATTGTAAAAAGAAAATGTTTCTATAAAAGCTTTATAGGCTACGTTGGGATCACTTTTGTTTAAGTTAATTTTTCGAAGTGTTCCTAATTATTGCCAAAGCTTGTTGATTTTGTGTTTTTTTTCTTTGTTCTCCTCCTAGTTGTGGTTTTATAGGGCGGCAAAGCTTAAGGTATATTACCCTCTACCCTTACTAATAAGGTATATTGCCTTATTAGGAAGAGCGGTACTTTCTGACACGGGTATTCCTTTATACTTAATAGGAGGCTCCAATCATTATTTTTTTAGTATGCCTTGAGAAAGAAAGAAATATATTTTCGTTTTCACTTTTAACTTTACACTTTGGAAAGAACATGACGTTCGACAATTCATACATTCATTACAGCCTACAAAAGGCCATTTTTAAACACAGACCTCTCTCCACAGATTGCCTCATAAGAAGGATAGTTGCCGTAGTTGTTACGTTTGGCAGTCGGTTTGACAAACACAGTTTTTTTTAATAATCCTGCTTCAATTTTCTTCTGTCGCCTCCTAAGATACTCACAGAATATGAGCTAGATAGTGGATTCGCTTACGCCGCCTTTACACGGCAGGACATTAGATATTTGACAAACGTAATTTGAGTTACGTCCATCGAAGAAATAAATACAAAATTTTATTGCATATCGTTACGTCGCTTTTGTACAGAAAAATCCATTTATCCATCCATTGCAGCTTATAAAAAATCATTGCTAAACATAGGCCCCATAGATTGCCTCACGAGGGGGACCTTTGCCATTTGCCACGCTCGCCAGAGGGGTGGCTGTTTTGTTTTTATTTTCTAGTTGTTATTTGGAAGACACTGCTGCCCATCTCCTAGTTTGTTTCCCTTCGTCGCCTCTCACGACACCCATGGAACGATATGGGGTAATGGATATTCTTATACCGCCGCTATACGGTTAGTAAAGCAAAATGTGCATAAATATTTGGACACAATTCTGTATAACAATTTCGTCTCACGGTTGCTTTCCCTTCGTTGCCTTTTATGCCATGAAACGATATAATGTAGTGGGTATTCTTACACCGCCACTTCACGGTTATTACAGAAAAATTTGAATATAACAATAATTTGACAAAATTCTGTTAATTCTGCACGGGCTATTATTTAAAGCAAACAATTAAACTGACAGACTACTCGCATCAACTCGCATAATCCACGCTCAAGCCGACAACGCCGCCGCCATTTTTAAAATTGCCCCTACCAAGAGAAAATGTAATATTTGTATTTAAATTTCTTCTGTTTTGAGTAACTTTTCTATAATTTTAAAGCAACACGTGATGAAACAACCCTATTTATGAATAAAATAGAATTATTTTTTTTTTTATTTAATACAGATTATAAATTATTCTTTTAGTATGTATTTCGGAAACTATTTACTGATTCGGAAAAAACTCTTTCTGTCGCGGGAAGAATCACCAAGTAACCAAGAAGGAATTTTTTGTCCAAAGTAACGTTATACAATAATTAATAATACATAATAGCTTGTACAATTACATACAAAACTCATTAAAGAAACAGCTTCGAAAGGATCACCTCATTCTCAGGGGTTATCCACCATGTATTAATTTATATTTTAATATAACCCTGTTTATAAAGTCTATGTCTGATAAAAAAGTTAAATTGATAATTGACACTTTTATATTTTTTGGGACTTTGTTAAAGCGTATACAAATATACATTGCCCAATAATGAATTACTGATTCTGTGGAGTCGAGCAACTGATATCACTAGTTTGTGTTATTTTCTGGTTGTTTACAGAGTGTATTTAACTTTTTTTTTCTTTTTTTTTTGTGAACAAACTGTGGCGGCGCTGTTCTGTTCTGTTTGCAGTCTCCCAGATCGTCCAAATTAAATTTTCGCAAATATATCGAGAGGCCACAGTTAATAATATAATATTTATTTCTTCAAATTATTACCTAAGAGACTTTTCGGTTTGTGGCGGCGCTGTCGTCGCGCCGTAAGCGAAACATACCGAAGCTTAAATTGCGCTATCAAAGTTCTGAAGTTTACGCGCTGTATATAGAACAGCTCCGAAATAACACACGGAGCGTTGGCCGCTCCCCGGACTGAACACCTTGCCCGGTGGGAGATCTTCCCTTTTCCTTTGATAGCCAAAGATTTAAGGTTATAAATGGCTCTTATGGTCCTCATCTGCAAACCAAAAATAGTTTCTTCTCGTCGCAAAATCCCTTAAGACTTTGGAAATAACTGAAATAAACTAATCTAGTTGTCTCGACACCGGTGAGCTTTATAAGTCTGCTTGCTAGTTTAGATATAAGGGACGGCACTAAAGTTTTGCGTCGAGAGTACCAAGCAAACCAATGGAATCAACAAGGCTCAGTTCTTCTTCATTTAAAAATATAATGGTCTTCAGATTTTTAACATTTAGTGTTGAGAATTGTATACATTAAGTACCTTTTAAATGTAGAATGTTAACGCTAATGGAACGAAATGAAGATTAGAGAAACTTAAAACAAAGATGGCTATGGCGATTATTTAACTATATCCGTTACCGTTACAGCCTACTAAAGTCCATTGCTGAACATAGCCCTCCTCAATAGATTGCCTCATAGGGGGGATATTAGCTATAGTTGCCACGAATGGCAAGCGGGTTGGCAAACACAGTTTTTTATTTTTAGTCGTTATTAGGAAGATGCTGCTGCCCATCTCCTGATTTGTTTCCCTCTGTCGCTTCTTTCGACACCCACGGGAATGGTATGGGTTAGTGGATAACCTTACACCATTACTACACGATCACGGTCGGTTTAACTATATCGTATATCAAAAGTTAAAGTTAAAGTTACAGCCTATATACGTCCCGCTGCTGGGCACAGGCCTCCTCTCATTTCTGAGAGGGTTTTTAGGTCAAGGAAGTGTCCGCCGCGCTGCCCCAATGCGTGTTGGCGAACTTCACATTTCTTCGAAATATATATTTTTTTCTTATTTCTCAGACATGCAGGTTTCCTTACGATGTTTTCCTTCACCGCCAAGCACGTGGTAAATCAGCACTTAAAATTGCAATTGACAATTTCATTGGTGCCGGCGGGGATCGAACCCGTGTTGTTCGCGTACTGTGAAACTTACAGCGAGCGCTAACCATCTGAGCTACCACGGCTATCGTATATTATATATATGTAATGCTTCAAAATATGATTCTTCCAGAATATTTAATGTTTTAAGATTCAATCAGACGTTACTATTACTACTGGTACTAAAGTCACGTTGAATTGTATTATTTGTTTTCAATTCGGAGAATTAACGACAGACGGAAGAAATTTCTTCCATCTGTCGTTAGAAGAGATTGAAATGGCTAAAAAATTCATTCGTAAAAAATCGTTACTTAGCAGTTTTGATACCTAAAACAAAACTACAACTGAAACGTAAATTAAAACCGATGTGCAAATTTATTTTACCAGTGCTCGGATGAAAAATTCTAAATATTTAGTTTGAAATCATGGCCAGGCTATAAGGTATAGTAATACCACCAGATTCATTCATCCATTAGAGACTATAACAGTCTACTGCTAAACATTTTTTTTATTTATTTATTACATAATTATAACATCATTACAGTTATATTAACCAATGCGATGCTATAACTAACTTAAATATAAGAAAAATACTGACTAATAAATAATGACTATAAAATAATGAATAATAATATTAACATGATTATAAAATAAAACACTAATTAAAAAATTACAATTTTCAACGCATTTGTATGCTGCTATTGTGAACTTCGTCTGACTGCATGTAAATACGTCAATATCCTGTGAGATGATATTAACGTAGTGTATGGCACGTGTCAATGGTGCATTCTGAAGCAACTTCGTCCTAGCAGTGGGCACGAGGAGTAACGGGGCGCGGCGACGAGAACACACGTAATTATCAGGTACAAGTAGCTTTAGCGCAGCGAGTAATATACTACTCCCACCTTTATTATATTAACTATTCAGTGAGCTTAAAAACCCTCTCAGAAATATCTGGAGATCTGATGCCTGAATGAGTGTATTTATTTGATTAAAACTTTGTCTTGTTTGGGTCTACTAATAGTAATCATCATTGACTATTCTAAGTTTTTTGGATAAAATATAGCTTATTGCTCTCTAACTGTTCGTAAACTTTTATCACAATCTGTTCCCAAGATTAGCCCGAACAGACAGACAGAGAGATAAACATTTTACGAATAGTTATTCAGGTCTTAATGGCATGCGAAGAATCCCCTGAGCTTAATGAATGGCAGTTATTTCAATATTACAGACACTTTCATTTTATTTATATGTATAGATTTAAAATCTTTATAGATAAGCTAAAATTTATGATGATTTTAAATCTAAATCTTTAAGTAAAACTAAACTAAAATATTTACGCTGAAATTCCTCTACAACTTTGCAATTCAAGATATATTCAACAAATAACGCAATCCATATTTTAGCATCAGCGCGATTTGTTAAATTAAACTGGGAGCTAATTTCATTTAAACGTCATTTCACATTCCGAAATTAGTAATTCCACAAATCTTTTTCTTACAATCCATATTTAGAGTCTCCTAATTCAATTTTTGTTATTCGTTAAGACGACCGTAAGACGTCTACCTGTACTGTGAGATGTAACTGCTTCCTGCATTCTCAGCTCAAATCCCATTTGTAAACTTGTGAATTTTCAAGATTAAGCAGAAACACTTATTCTTCTCTACTTCAACTTCTTAGCAAGAAGCTTAGTAAAATGAGTATAACATCGTCTACTTCATCATCCATCTTTACCGCCCTTCACAAGTCCACTGCTGAGCAAAGGCTTCCCAAGGAATGCCACAGCACGGTACTAAGTACCTGCATCCATCGACTTCCTGCATGTCTTACTAGGTCGTCACTCCATCTAGTGAGGCTGCCCGCCAGTCTGCTCACTGCTGTTAAATGTTTGTTTTATTTTATTGATTTTTTATACTTGACACTTATGCTTGCTATAACTCTGTCCTGCGCTGATGGCTAGTCTCCGTTGAGACTGGCCATTGTGTCCGAAATTCGGTCTCGAGGACATTACATATTATTTTATATGCACATATAAGTATAATATAATTGCTTGTACGTTGGAGAAGGAAACGTTAGTCTAGTCGTCTATTCGGGAGATACCGCGTTACAGTTATTCGTCTGAAAACGTAGGAGAATCCCATCCTCCCCGTTTCATCCCGTGGTTGTAAGACTATGGGAAATACTGATGCAGTATAACCGTCTCGTTTAGGCCAAACGTAAAATACACATACCGGTGACGGTACGGTGACGTCTGGTACTGCGAAAGTCAATGCACCTGTCAAGCTTGACTATTAAGAAGAAATCCATATCCAGCAAACTTTTGGCCTAATGAAGAAGACGGAAACAAGGATTACATACTTGTGATCTGATAACACGTGGATCATACGGCTATTATTGGATCTTTGTGGAAATATGTTCATTGTGATGAATGAACAAGAAAAATCTAGCTTGAATAAAACTATTTTACAGATTTTATCGCGTTTAATTTTACTAATTTTGATTCCCGACGTTTCGGGTGCTTTACAGCACCCATGGTCACAGGGGAACTGAGGTGTTGACGTCCCAATGTCATAGATAGCCCGGCTACCTTCAGTTTTTGAAAATTAATTTTGGTCCGATCTACGCAGAAAAAAGCTTACAGTATCTTGAAGTCTTGCAATGGTATGCTTGGGTTTGGATTTAGTTTTATGAATTATAGGATCCCAAGCAGATGGAACACCCATACATCTTCTCTACTGAAATTTGGATGTTTTTTTAATTTTAATAGCCTCTTGAATCATCCTTGGTAGGAATCAGTGTTCTTTACCAAGGAATTGTGGTCTATTAAATCCGATGTAATGGCAGGACGATCTTGAACATGTTCACAGACTGCAGACTTCCCAGAGCGTCGGTGCCTCACGTCAGCTATATGTTCTTTCACGCGGGTTTTAATGGATCGTTTTGTTTGTCCTGTAAGAGAGACCACATTCACAATCAAACTTGTACTCCTGCATCTTGTAGAGGTATATTACACTTGACGGATGGTAAAATTGACTAATCTTCTTCGGCGGCAAGTATGTTTTAATAGAAGCTCGCTTCAAAATGTAGCCAACCTTGTCTGTGACTCCTCTGACATAGGGTAGTACAGTAGGCACACGCTCGACTGTGGCCGGCGTCACTCGGTCACTGTGACGTAGGCGCGGGACCCGAAGCTTGTTGTCTTACAATACATGCTTGACGTGCTGAAGCTCGGCGGCCAGATGTTTTCTGTCACAGATCCCTCGTGCTCTCTGAAACAAAGATTTTCCCACGGTAGCTAACTGTGATGGATGACGGTGCGATTCACCATTTAAATAGCGCTTGGTATGGGTCTTTTTCCTATACACAGTGTGGCAAATAGTGTTATCAGGATTTCGGATGACTAAAACATCTAGGAAAGCTAAAGAATTGTTTGCCTCTAACTCGAATTAAAATAGTAAATTAAACGCGATAAAATCCGTAAAAATAGTTTTATTCAATGTGTAGTGTTCGCGTAAATATAAGAAATCAAAATCTAGCTTTCTATATACAAAATCGGGAAATTTCTATAATACAAATCTCGAAACATATTCTAACCTACAAAAAACGCCAGTGTTTGTTTCATTAATTAAAACACACACAAATTGCAAATAAGCACGCAAAATAAGGCACCTGTATATAGTTCTGTTAACAAGGAACAGTAACAATAAACCGTATCGCAAAGTACTAAGGATCAAAATATCTTGTTGAAAAAACCTAAAGCTCACCTAAGTATCATCGATTAGCTTCGGCGTCCAAAGTAATGAATAGAAACCTAATAAATCAGTCCGCGAGGGCCACGCTTCGATATAAGTGCATTAAGTCGGGGAAGGTAGTTCGTTAGTCAAAGGTAGTTATGTTGGTAGTTATTAGATTTACAAAATGTATAAGAAATCAGATCCATTAATCCATTCTTTTATATCATTTGATATAAAAGAATGGAATAATTTATTTCCAGATTTCATTCATCATTTGTATAGATTGTTAAAAGTAATGTCCTCCAGACTAAACTTCGGTCACAGCAGCCAGTCTTAACGGATACTAGCCATCTTATGGTTGTAGTACGAATGGATCAGCTCGACCGGAGAAGGACCACTCTCACAGAATACCAGTGGAAAGTAGCAGCAATGTTACTGTGTTTCGAATGGTGAGTGTAGAGAACAGGAGACCCTTTTACTGCAAAAGAGACACTCAGGGTGAAAACGCATCCATTCCTAATCGAGGATAAACGAAGATGTCTATGGGCCACAGCATCCATTTACCATCAGGTGGACTGTGTGCTCGTTGTCACCCTAATTCTATAAAAAAAATCTGCGCAGGACAGAATTATAGTCCAAGAGTGTGTGTGCAAGCCCAGGTCACTGTCTATAATTTGTTTTATTTAAAAACAATATTAAAATATTATGAGAGTATGTACACGAGCGATAGCGTTTTTCTTCTTTTACGTATTTTTTTCTAGGTAATGGACTGCTACTGTTGTACTTTTGCTAGAATCAAGTATATTAAGAAATTATCATTTAAAATAATTTGTTTTGGGTATTTTTGGGAAATTATTTTGAAAATTTAGACGGCAGCTAAAGCCAGCCGATAGTCGATGTGGCGTTATTACAACACTATTAGAGCACTTTCCTTCGTTTCCACTAAAAGTTCACATGCGCAGATATTTAATACACAAAATCACACCACACTTGCGTATCAAAATCCACTTCCCAACTTCCTGTATTATTGTTAAATCCAATAATGTTGTTACATTATTGGATTTAACAATTATACAGGAAGTTGGTTATGTAGAAGTAAATTAATGCAGGAGCATCTAACCGACACTAATCAAGTTGCAATCAATTTTTCACCCGATTTCAAAAAAGGAGGAGGTTTGCATATCGACTGTATTTTTTATGTCTTTTACCTCAGAACTATTTTCTAGGTGAACCGATTTTGATGATTCTTTTTTTTATTTGAAAGCTGGTGCTTTTCATGTGGTTCCATATGTTGGTACTTTATATGTGGTTCCATATGAATTTGATCAAGATCTGACGAGTAGTTTTTGAGTTATCCTTGATAATGCGCATTTAATTGGTAACGGGAATAGTGTACGCAATTGAGGGAAGGTGAAAGATGATCTTCAAGTAAGGCACATCATGTTATTACGCGAAACTTAGCTAATTAATTTTTAACATCTTCAATATAATAGATTCCGCAAAGTAACGCATGAGCCGTGGTAGCTCAGGGGCTAAGCGCTCGCTATAAATTTCACAGTACGCGAGCAACCCGGGTTCGATCCCCGCCGGCTCTAATGAATTTGTTAATTGCAATATTTAACTGCTTATTTACCACGTGCTCGGCGGTAAAGTAAAACATCGTGAGAAAACCTGCATACCTGAGGAATAAAAAAAATATTTCGAAGACGTGAAGTTTGCCAACACGCATTGGGGCAGCGCGGCGGACATTTCCTGGCCCAAAAACCCTCTCAGAAATGAGAAAACACCTGTGCTCAGAAGTGGGACGTATAAAGGCTGTAACTTTAACTTTAAACAGAAGACAAAAATATCTAATAATAGCTCTAAGATATTTATCAGAGATATCACTAGAAGTCTCAAAGATTAAATTTCTCTTTAATATTCCAACCGTTAAAGGAGATTGTTGGTGCTGAGAATCTAATTAAAGGTTCTTAAGTCTCATTTTTACTGTCGCTGGTTTATTCAACGTTTCTGTTTCATCTTGAACTCATGCTGACTTAAATGTTACCGTGTAGTCATCGCCAATGTTTGGCGCTAAGAAGCGCAAAGAGATGCGAAGACCATGAAGATGGATCACAAACAGTGTAAGGGTTTGGGATAAGAGAAGGATAAAGGTGAAAATGATGTGAGTTGGTCTTAAACTAAACCGTGCAGTGGCGGTGTCAGAATATGCACTACCCCATATCGTCCCGAGGTTGTCGTAAGAAGCAGCAGCAGGAAACAAATCAGGAGATCATCATCATTATCATTACAGCCCTTCACAAGTCCACTGCTGAACATAGGCCTCCCCCAAGGAATGCCACAAAGCACGGTCCGGAGCCATTTGCATCCATCGACTTCCTGCATGTCTTATCAGGTCATCACTCCATCTAGTGGGGGGTTGCCCTACACTTCGCCTACCGGTACGAGGCTGCCACTCGAGAACTTTTTTTCCCCATCAGTTGTCGGTTCTTCGAGCTATATGGCCGGCCCATTGCCACTTCAGCTTACTAATTCGTTGGGCTATGTCGATTACTCTGGTTCTACTGCGGATATCCTCATTTTTAAGTTTATCACGCAGAGAAACACAAGAATAGCCCTCTCCATAACTCGCCGAGCGACCTTGAGCTTCCTCATGCGGCCAGCAGTGAATTACTACGTCTCAGATCCATAAGTCATCACTGGGAACACGCACTGGTTGTACAATCTTGTTATCAAGTATTGAGGTATACTTGACGAGAAGATGTGTCGATCTCCCGGCTGCCCAGCCGAGTTGAATCCGTCTATTGACCTCTCGGTCGAAGTTAGACTTACCTAGTCGGACTATTTGTCCCAGGTAAACATACTCGTCAACAACTTCGAGCTTAGTGCTCCAACAACTACCGGCATGGGTGTGACATGGACATTACATGGTCTTTGTTTTGTCCATGTTCATCTTATGACCTATCCCTTGGGAGAAATTATTGAGGTCATTGAGCATAGTGCTTAGGTCCTCCAGCGATTCTGCCGTAAGGACTATATCATCGGCAAATCGAAGGTGAGTGATGTACGCACCATTGATGTTAATACCGTATCCTTTCCAGTCCAGTAGCTTGAAAACGTCTTCCAATGCAGCGGTGAAGAGTTTCGGGATATAACGTCACCCTGTCAGGAGATGATCAGCAGCATCTTCTTGAAAACAACTCATAATAATGGAAAACTGCGGTGACCAAGTCGCCTGCCTAGCGCGGTAACTATAAAGCGCCCGAAACGTCGGGAATTAAAAAGTTCAAATTAAACTTCATCAAGTTCTTTGATATTTATAATGAAACTTTTTTATACAACTTGAAACCTTTACTAGGTGATTAAACTACTTTTCTGCCTTATAGTCCGTTTGAGTAGGTACCACCATCTTACCCATCTGCCACCAAGCAGCAGTTCGTGCACTGCTATGTTCCGGTCTGGAATATTTGTATACCCTATGTCACTTCCACGATTAAGACAAATTTAACGATATCACATAATGTTAAAAAATATAATGTACATAAATACATACACTCTTAAAAAATATTACCCTACTTGGGCAGTCGGGTTAAAACAAATTTACTAAACCGTTATAAAATTATATATGCTAAATTAAAATAAATAGAGTATATTGTAATATAAATTATTTGGTAATATAAATAAAAATTGAGCTAAAATAATAAAATAAGTAAAAAAACCTAATACAAAAGCAAAGCCACGCTGTAGCTTTATTATGGTTGTAGCACGAATAGGTCAGCTCGTCTGAAGAAGCACGCTTTCACAGAATACCAGCGTGAGATAGCAGCTCAACGCTGCTGTGTTTCGTGTGGTGAGGGTGGAGAACTGGAGACTCTTTTTACTGTCCTCGCAGGCGACAAAGTATCTGAATTTTGCTTCTTAATTGAGGATAGATGCAGATGTCTAAGGACTTGTCTGTTACTATCACCATACCATCAGGTGGATTGTGTGCTCGTATGTCACGCTTATTCTATAAATTATGCCTGCCAAGTGTGGCAATCATGGCAGTGGACTTTTGATAGGCTGTAACCGTAACGGTAAACCTACTAGTATCTGAAGCTTGCCAAGTGTTTTATTATAAAAACTAGGCATAAAAATTTTGAAGATCGTTAGTGAATAACAAATCTAAAGCAAGGAGTACAATTTAATTTGATACAGTGAAAGGTAGAAGTGATTTACTACGTCACGTGTTAATCTGGTTCAGATTTATTAGGGGCCAATTGTGAATGTATTAGGCGGTGGGCAGTGTACGGAATAATTTCGTGATTTATGTGCTGCGGTTTTTTTTAAATAATATAATGTTGGAGAAAAAGGGTTAGCTACTTTATTTTTCACAACTTTACTTTAGTCAGTTAATAGGATCGGGCGTAACTTTGCGGAAATCCATTATATGAAAGGTGTTAAAAATTAATTAGCTAAGATCCGCGTTAAAAAATAAAATGGTGTGTCCTACCTAATTTGAAGAACACCACCCGCCCTCCCTCAACTGCGTGCACTACCCCCACCACCACACACCAGACTTAGCGGGCAGTGGTGTATCTTGCCTAGTCTTCAGCCAGTCATTTTGTGCCACAATTAGGTGACGAATTAATGTACATGGGAATTAATACACATGGGATTCTATTTAATATTGTTCACAAGAACAATTGACTACAAAATATATTTTTGTAATGGCCTATTTTATAAATGCGCAACAGGAAATCAAGCTAAGCCATAAATTTCATAGTACGCGAGAATTTCAAGTTTGATCCTCGCCGGCACAGATAAAATTGTTACAATTTTAAGTGTTGATTTGCCATATGTAAGGGGGTAAAGGGGAATATCGTGAGGAAACCTGCATATCTCAGAAATAAAGGAGGAAGGCAATGGCTACCACATGTGTCATAGTAGTGGACAGGTTGCGAGTGGGGCCTGGTTTGCTAGGTTTGCAACACATTTATTAACTTTTTTTTGTTATTTATATTCATTTATAATTCTCTTTAAGAATATTATATCATTGGTCTAAACAAAGCATAGAGAAAAGAAAAAGTAAGTAGCAATAATGTTAAAATTACTTATATATAAAAGGTATAACGAAAGGTAATCTTTTGTAAATTTGACGTGCAGACCTCTTTTAGCAGCAAAAAGCTGAAAAATTCGGAATGTTTGTAGGACGTCGATTCAGCCGCGCAACTGGATTTAGTCTAGTGAGCAGTGTGGTTGCAACTTCATTGTAGTTTGATTGTACGCGTAGAACCCCGTGGACTTATACATTGACAGAGGAAAATGCCTGCGTATGCTGCTCCTCCGTCCGCCAGTGGCCCGTGTTGCTCAATGATAAAACAAATGGAAAAAAGTCTATTTCACCGCTTATTTCCTCAGAGAGAAACTTAAATTATTAACATTTGATATAAATGTATTAACATTTTAAAATGTTAATACATTAAAAAAAATTTGAAGTTTGAGAAACATAAGTTTATTTTCTTACGCCGAAAATTAAGCGATTTCATTAAATAAATTATTTCGGGAAATTATGAAATACGCTAATACGCACTGTAGAATCGCGACGGGCCCACTGCTCCTAACCCTCTCAGAAATTAGAGATATATGCTCATTATGCTTTAACGTACCGTTAAAAAGGTTGTAACTTTTTAATGAAAATTTGGAACTGTGGTGCCCTGTATGCAGAAAAAAACAAAGATTATCAAAACACGTCCTAAATGAGCTATAATTTAAAAAATAAACAAGAAGAATTATTAATTCGCTTTTAAAAAGTAAATGTGTCGTACTCCGTTAAAGGGCGGAGTAGAACAAGTCAATGAGTTTATAGAGTGACCTCGAGGGGAACTTGTTGATAAAGCTAATCGCCTCTCAAGTTCCATTCGCGGTACTACATTTCTGCTCATTTTTCCGCTAAATAGGTACTCAAGTATGGCCGTAATATTAAATGACCTGTATGTTGTCATCCTGCAGGTGAATGATATTTTTAGCCGACTTTATATAAGTATAAGGACTTTGTATAAGGACGTAGCTCTTAATTCGACTGTGTGTTTATTTTATTTTGTTTGTATTTTACGCGATATCTTTGTAAATGTTAAACTCATTTTAAAGTGTGGGTGTTTCCATATATATGTTTTTATATAAGGGGGCAAACGAGCATGCGTCTCACCTGAGATATTAAGTGACAAAAATTGAAAAAATTATTGATAAATTCCTATCTAAACTACACTCCAAAGTAATGCGCTTTTATAAATGTGAAAAAAATCTTTGTGATATTCCTCTGGTTCTACTGCGGATATCCTCATTTGTACGTTTATCACGCAGAGAAACCCCGAGCATAGCCCTCTTCATAATTCGCTGAGCGACCTTGAGCTTCCTCATATGGCCAGCAGTGAAGGACCACGTCTCAGTTCCATAGATCATCACGGATTGGTTAGCTGAAATGACAATGGACCGGCCATATAGCTCGAGGAACCGACAACCGATGGGGAAAAAAGGTTCTCGAGTGGCGGCCTCATACCGGCGGACGAAATGTAGGGCGTCCCCCCACTTGACGGAATGATGACCTGGTAAGACATACAGGAAGGCGTTTCTTGGGGGAGGCCTATGTTCAGCAGTGGACTTGTGAAGGGCTGTAATGATGATGATAATGATGATGACATTCCTTAGTCCACTCAAGAGGTCAAAATAATCTTAAATAAAAGTAAAAGCCGACTAAAACTTCGAATAAAGAGAAAAAACTAAAATTAATAAACGATTTCCACACAATAGCTTCTGAAGTACAGAAAATATATCTTGGCGCCAACTTCAGAAGTTACTATGTAACAATTACCTATTTTCTTTTTAGTTCTTTGAAGTCTTCTTATTATTAAACATTTTATTCTTTTATAACATTAGCACTCTAACAGTCTATGAAAGCCTCGATGGAGATATGCAACAAACTTTCAAAAAATGCCAGAGAGCCATGAAATCATGTAATTCCTACGCAATATGCTCACATTACCCTATACAGCACTGTCAATCTAGCTGCTCTGTACCTGTACTTGAGACTAACAAGACTGGTTTCAACCAAATCAAGGTCACCAAAAAGCCTTATATCTGCACTCAATCCATCGCTCTAATTAGTTCTCAGTATCGATGTACAAGGATTTCAAGAGCGAAGAGCTGAGCGCATTACGTCGAGGTAAATCTAACAAGACTAAAGAATGTTCCTTCGTCGCTCACTGTACAAACAAGGGCGCGACGGGGGGTGCGACATGGAGAGAGAGGGGGCGTCGCATTCCACGCGAGTCTTCATGTCATTGTGCACGCGTAATCTGTCGTCAAATTTCTTGAACTCAAATAGTATTATCTTTCTATCTCCCTCTATTGTTGAATTTTGGACTTCTATAATGAGGTAGGTAGTGAATCGCTTAGTGAGAGAACTAACGATCTGCCCTCTCTGCTGGCTATTGTTTAGGAATAATGATTTTCCAACAATAAAGTAATTCCCCGAACAATAGGGAATGGCGTTGACTATTCGGGATGTGGGTATAATTTTACAGCTATTGTGGTTATTATGTGGTTTCACGCAATGCGAGATAGTAATGCAGTGAAAATTAAAAATCCACTTTGTGAATTATTTATCATATTAATAGGATATATCTAATAATATAAAAATTCATTTTTGTTTGTTCGTATTTTATGTGCAGCCATACCGTTCATCAGATTGCGCTAAAACTTTGTCAACTTATTACTTGCACTTGCGCGAATGTTACAAGCATTATCTTACCGACAAATTTATTTGAAAGTTATAATATATTTATACAATTTCAATGAATGTATTATCATTCCTAATAAAAAAATATAACTCTTCCAAATTTAAAATTATATTTCTACATTTTTTTCTGTGACACCTAAGCGCCGGGTACCAACTACAAATAGAAAAAAATAATGTTTGTTTGTTTGTTTGTTCGTTCGTATTTTATGCGCTGCCATACCGTTCATCAGATTGCGTTAAAACTTTGTCAAAACTAGGGATGCACTCTTTTTTCTTTTAATGGATATTTTCATTCGCTATGTATGTTTATGGTATATTCGTAATGCGCATAAGTCCAATTTTCCAATTTTTTTAATTATATTTTTTTGCGTCTCATAGAGTCCCTAAGCGTATACCCGAACTCCTATACTCCCTGAAACGACACTCGGTCCGACAACTGCAAGACGCAAAAGTCTCGCAAGCATAATCTTGTTCTTGCGCAAATCTTGCACGGTCAGTCTTCGTCTTGGTCTTGCTAAAATTAGGCGGTCTTGTTCTTGGTCTTGGTCTTGCATGAACAAGACCAAGACTGCAAAACCAAGACTGATTTTGGGCAACACTTAATAGAATCATAGCTAAATAAAGCAGGTTTCATAATAAAATTACACAAGTGTACAGGCTCTCTCTATTACCAAGTTTAAATGTTTTGTTAGCTGAAACTGTATAAAAGGGTTATTATAGTATAAATGAATATATGATTGATAATAACCCCTGAGGAATGGTGGCCGCTACAAACAGTTTCTAAAATAAATTTTGTATAAATAGTTTGTACAACCATTAATGTAAAACTTACTTTAAAAAAAAGTCCCGCTGGGTTTCTTGCTGGTTCTTCCCAGGACAGAGGTTTTTTTTCGAACCAGTGGTAAAGTAAAAATGACTTTCAATAAAATTACACATGTAATCTATATTGAATAAAAAATTATTCTATTCTATTCTATTCTATTCACAACAAGAAAAAAAATTACAAAATCTAGTAAACGTGTTGCAAAACTGAACAGACCGGTCTCGTTATTTTTTGTCTCAATTTTTTAAAAACGTCTTTTTTAATAATAACGTTTATTAATAAAAGACGTTTTATTAATAAACAATTATTAATAAACGTTTATTAATAACGTTAGTGATTTTCTCCTATATCAAGGAGGCAGTTTACAGACATACATTGCACAAGAACAAACACTGACCCGGAAAAATTATTTGTAGGCCATACAAATACTTGCTCGTGTGGGATTCGAACCACAGCCCTCAGAGCCACAACTCAATGCCAAGCCATTGCGCAATGTACCGGTCTCCAAAAGCACCAGTTCACAAGTAGGATGCATGTCGCCATTGCCTTATTCGATCGTTTTAAGAAAAGTGAAAACCTGACACATGACGCCTGAAATTGTAACTAAATTCGTTGTTTTCATTATTTCCAATATAAAAGTCAAAATTCGTTCGATAATAAGGACAGACTCGGTTTTACGGCTTCATGTATAGTTTAGATTAATCACTACATCCTATCAAAAGTTCACTGTTAACATAGATTATCACAATGGGGATATTTGCCATAGTTGCCACGCTTGGTAAGCGGGTTGTAAACACAATGTTTCATTTTCTTTCAGCTTTTATCACGAATGTTGCTGCCTTATCCTGGTTCAGCTTCCTCCGTCTTTTACGACACCCACTGGACGATATGGGACACAGTTACGTTAGATTTGTATATAAAAGTATTATATACCATATGAAATTAAAAGCATTGACCCTAAGAAGGAAATGCCTTGGTTTGGGCACTGATATTGCCTAAATCATTGCTAATTCGTACAAGTTTTACATCTGTAACGTGTCGCGTTGCTACGATATTGGAATTTTCCTTATCGTTTATTAGGCTTCATATTTTCGAGAAGCTTACTCAGCTCGGAAAAATAAAATAAAGTATTTTTACTTCTCTTTCGTAATTGAGCCTAACTTTTTAGAAGAATACCAGTAACGCTATTAACATTACTACTTCTCCCGTTAAACACTATAGGTAAGCTTAAAATGCTTGTGTTAGAAGTGGTTCACGGAAGTCGTCAAATTAGCGAATTTGAACCCATGACTTCGGAGTTTTATACTCGCACTCTATCATTAGGCTACTGTCGCTATAATACTATAACCAAAGCTATATTAATGTCCTCCAGACCGAATTTCGGTCACGACGGCCAGTCTTAACGGAGACTAGTCATCTGCGCAGGACAGGATAATAGTGCCCGAGTGTTTGCGCAAGCACAGTAACACTCTCTATTCCTTCACTCTCATATTCTGATGGGACGGTATTCCGACACGACTGAAGAGATATCAGGCGCAGAAACAACGACTTTTCGTGCTTTCCGAGGCACGAATTTTTTGTAAGATAAATTCAATAACTGTTAATATAACAGGATGTACTTCCTATGGTTAGTAATGAGGACTGGAAATCTTACTTACTGGTAACTAAAACATTACATCTTGGTTATTAGGGGTGACAAGACAACACATGTGCATTTTAATTTTTAATCGATGACAAATGCAGATAGATGCCTATGAGCCAAAGTATCCACTTACTATTTGGTGAACTGTGTGCTAATTTTTCAGCCCTATTTAAATATACATCATCGTCACTCACATTACCATTACATATATAGACTCACGACTTCTTTGTGGAACTGTTTACAATACGCCAATACGAGTACGACTATCGGTTCAAAACGAGCTTACTCATTTTAAATGGCCGGCAGGTTACACACTTGCATGGTCATGGGCGGCGGTCGACACTTACCATCAGGTGAGCCGCATGCTCGTTTGCCTCTGCTATAAAAAATCATATCAGCCCTTCACAAATCCATTGTACACACTGTCTCACACAAGGAACACAAATCACGGTTCTGAGCCAGCTGCATCATTAAAATATTGCACGTACGTCGTCACATATCACTTGTAGGCATTATTCCATTTTATTGCGCGTGTTTGTATTTTATTTTGGCCAATTTACAAGTATTATGTTGTCCATAATTTATTACAATCTTTTATTTCGTTAACACGATGAGCTTGAAGTTGACAAATCACTTCCAACTTTTTCTGACTTTTATACGTTGCTTGTTATTTATAGGTATTATCCAACCTCAAGTTGAGTCGAAGATTTAGATTAAATTTTGTATTTAGATGATTGTTTTACTTTTTCCAAGGTAATATTATATATTTGTCATACATGAAAAAATCCGTTTCCACAAAATTCTATATGTAATTAGCAACAACGTAAATTTTTTGTATTAGGTATGAATTATGACCTTCCTGCTCTACAATTTTGTCTCGTATACCTGTGGCGCTGATGTATCGTGCAGAATCCATATTTTCAGAAAGGCGTACCGTCGGTGAACGGTGCTGTTTGCTACGCGAATGTAAGTACAAGCCTTCCCATAGCCCTGCCCATATTATATGCCGAATAAACACAAATACATATCAATACATAGAAACAGTCTGTATAAGCCCTCTGACAAATTTTAATGTGCACATTCAAATTTAGTTCTTGAAGGATTCAGTAGTTGAGACAATTCACTGATCAAACGAAAATCATTTACCGTTACCGTTATAGCCTATTAAATTCCACTGTGATCATAGCCTCCCCATAGATTGTCTCATAAGTGGGATATTGCACATAGTTTCCACGCTTGGCATCCGGGTTGACAACTGCAATTAACGTGGTATAGCCGTACTGCAGCTATGTTATGGTTTTGGCACGAATGGAACGGCTTGACCGGGGTAGGACCACGCTCTCACAGAATACCAGCGTAAAATAGCAGCTTAATGCTGTTGTGTCTCATATAGTAAGTGTAGAGAAGAAGACCCTTTTCACTGGATACGAGCCATTCCATCTTAGACCTCAGGGGTGACAACGCATCTGCATTTTAATTCTTAATCGAGGATAGATGTAGATGACTATCAAAGCATCCACTTACCATCAGGAAGGCTGTGTGCTCACTTGTCAACCTAAATCTATAAAAAACCGCAGTTTTTTTTTTGTCACTATTAGGAAGTGCAAGACGCTGCTGCTCATTTCCTGATTTGTATCAATCTGTCGCCTCTTTCGACACCCACAGGGTGATGTGGGGTAGTGGATATTCTTATACCGCCGCTACACGGTAAACAGTACATTAAACGGTGAGCGGATAATATTTTCATTAAATATTATACATTGACTTGAAATAGGTTTGCAAATAAATAAATGTCGTGGCATTGACTTATGTTGTGGTAATGTGATATAAATTTGAAGTTGATTTGTCTAGTCTAGTCTATCAAATTATGTAACGAGGTTTACACTCTTTTTTCAATGTCAATAATATTTTATTCCGCTGCAAATTACGCGGCCAAATTCAGTCTATTTAATTTTGGCAAACCACCAACAGTAATGTTAGTTCGATAGTTAATTTTATTTTCGAGAATTCTTTCAGCGTTATACGACTGGAAACTAAAATTGATGCTTAATCTATAAAATGCATATTTATTGTTAAAATTTCATAAAATCAATAATGTTTTAATTTTTATATTTATTATTCTCCTAATGTCGTCTTCTGCAGTATTTATTGTCACTTTTTCTATACTTGATGTTTTTATTTTAATTACAATTACAGGTATTTTCTTATATCGTTGGCGTTATCTCTTAAGTCAGTTTTGTTTCAGCCGAAAATTGTTTTTAATTTTTCCTCTAGAAACACACTTAATACATACGGACTACGGTTGAACTACGGACTTGCATTTGACATGATCTTGACACAACTCCCTAGCTTCATTCACATCCATAAAATATTTATGGATACATGCTCGTTGGTCAAGCGTACACTTGATTTGGCCCATCTTTAGTATATCGCCAATGTGGTCCGTCTAGGGGGGCCCTTGCCGACTCTTCCGATTACTTCTGCAGCATAAATTTGCTATTTGACTCTTTCCTTAATCGTTATTTATAAGTTTCTAAACCACCGAAATATTTCTTTCTTAATCCTGGGCACAACATCTTATTGCGAACAATACTTTCCTTCTTTTATTTAATATTAAATTATTACAAATAAATATTTAAAAAAAACTGCAGCTACACAGCTACACAGTATCCACTACCCTATATTGTTATCGTTCCGTGTGCTCGTAGGAGTCGACAGAGGGAAACTGAAACAGGAGATGGGCAGCAGCATCTTCCTGATAACCTTGGCAATTATGACAAATATCGCTGTGAGGAAATCTATGGCGAAGGCCTATGTTCTGCATCGGACTTTCATAGGTTTAATGATGATGATAACTAATGCTTTCCAGCATAATATATATTTAAATTAGTTATGTATATTTTATGAATGAAATTGACAACTTTGCAACTGAATTAATACATCAAATAAAATCGCAAAACACATAAATGTTTTCAAACAATGTGCGTTGTTAATTTATTTTTAGATTTATTAGGAGCCAATTGCGAATATACTGTGGCGCTCGTCCACGGTTGTAATTTATGTGTTGTATTTGTTTTGGGAAAAGTACGGCGGCCATGTTTACTACACGTAGATGTTTTGCTAATACAGTTATAAGTTTATTTACCTTGATTTGAAAATTTTTTCCCGACTGCTATGGAAGAAGGCTAATATTTTTTTAAAGTGTATGCATGTATGTCTATTTCCTTGGTACGCTCTGTAGCCTCTGTAGACATCATATGGGGTATCTTTAGAATTGTCAAAGTTGTGTAAGTGACATGGGGTAATTTTTTTCTGTTTTCAGTAAGCAATTTTACGACAGTGGTAAGTAATTAATTAAAAACCGACTAGAGTTTTTTAAAATTACTATTTAAACATTGGGGTTGTGTATGTATGTTACGCAATATCATCGCCAATAGTGAACTGATTTGAATGATAATTATTCTGTACATGATTTCTTTAGATTTACTCCACTGCAGCAACAAAAAGCAAATCGTTGGCAGCCTGAAAATAGAAAAATTCAAAAACAAAAAACTTTTCGAAGACATGATGGAAGCGCGGCAGACTAATTCCTATATTATAACCCTCATTATAATGAGAGGATTCTTGTGCCCAACTGTGTTTGGTATAATATAGGCTGTAGATTTTGTCAAACGTCATTTTTAGTCATTTTAATGAAGTTACTTTGACCAATGGAAGAAACTCCGCAAGTATCCTTTTTAACCCCCAACGAAAACAGAGGGGTGTTATATGTTTGTACTGTGTATATGCGTATCTTTGTATCTATGTATCGGTGTATCTGTGTATATGTCTGTGGCATCAAAGTTACTGAACGGATGCACCGATTTTGATTAAGACTTTTTCGTTTGAAAGGTGTCTTAATCGAGACTGTTCTTAGCTATGTTTTAAGAAAATCTGTTCAGCCATTAGAAGATCATCAGCTCTTTATGTTTCGGGGATTTTTAAATTTTTAAATTTATGTTATTATTTGTAATTTTTTTTAAAGGTCAAATAAGTTAATAGGTGCTTTATAGTGATAAATAATTATATTTTGACAAAAACTACTTATCTTTTCGAATAATGTTCGGTACTTTCATAGTTTTTTTTTTTTTATAGAATTAGGGCACACAGTCCACCTGATGGTAAGTGGTTGCTGTTGCCCATAGACATCTACATCTATCTTCGTTAGCGAATTTAAATGCAGATGCGTTGTCAGCCGTGAGGACTAAGAAAAAAGTGTCTCCAGTAAAAAGGGTCTCCGGTTCTCTACACTCACCATACAAAACACAGTAGCATTAAGCTGCTATTTTACGTTGGTATTCTGTGAGAGCGTGTTCCTTCCTGGTCGAGCCGACCCATTCGTTCTACAACTATACCATTAATATAAGCTGCAGCATGGCTCTAAACATTACCAACTGAATTTCAGTGGTAATGTAAATTATTTCAGTAAAAGTAGCTGCACAATAACGTCGAAGAAGGAGCACCGATCTTATATACCTTTTCACTCTCGCCTTAAAGATACCGATGTTGCAGTTTTACGTGGCAAAGCCACGCTGTAGCTTTATTATGGTTGTAGCACGAATAGGTCAGCTCGTCTGAAGAAGCACGCTTTCACAGAATACCAGCGTGAGATAGCAGCTCAACGCTGCTGTGTTTCGTGTGGTGAGGGTGGAGAACTGGAGACTCTTTTTACTGTCCTCGCAGGCGACAAGTATCTGGTTTTGCTTGGTTGGGATAGATGCAGATGTCTGAGACTTGTCTGTTACTATCACCATACCATCAGGTGGACTGTGTGCTCGTATGTCACCCTTCTTCATAAATTATGCCTGCCAAGTGTGGCAATCATGGCAGTGGACTTTTGATAGGCTGTAACCTAACGGTAAACCTACTAGTATCTGAAGCTTGCCAAGTGTTTTATGATGAAAAACTAGGCATAAAATTTTGAAGATCGTTAGTGAATAACAAATCTAAAGCAAGGTACAATTTAATTTGATACAGTGAAAGGCAGAAGTGCTTTACTACGTCGTGTTAATCTGGTTCAGATTTATTAGGGCCAATTGTGAAATTATTAGGAGGTGGGCAGTGTACGGAATAGTCTCGTGATTTCTGTGCTGCGGTTTTTAAATAAAATAATTTTGGAGTAAAAGGGTCAGCTACTTTATTTTTCATAACTCTACTTTAGTCAGTTAATAGAATCGAGGCGTTATTTTGCGGAAATCCATTATAAAGGTGTTAAAATTAATTAGCTAAGATCCGCGTTAAAATAAAATGGTGTGTCTTACCTAATTTGAAGAGCACCGCACGCCTCCCTCAACTGCGTGCTACCCTGTTACTACTAACCCCACCACCACACACCAGACTTAGCAGGCAGTGGTGTATCTTGCCTAATGTAGTGTTTTGGGATATTTAATTTACTTAGTGTTCAGCCAGTCATTTTGTGCCACAATTAGGTGACGAATTAATGTACAATAGAATTAATATACATGGGATTCTATTTAATATTGTTCACAAAACATTGACTACAAAATATATTTTGTAGTGGCCTATTTTATAAATACGCAACGAAATCAGGCTAAGCCATAAATTTCATAGTACGCGAGCATTCCAAGTTTGATCCTCGCCGGCACAGATAAAATTGTTACAATTTTAAGTGTTGATTTGCCATGTGTAATGGGGTAAAGGGGAATATCGTGAGGAAACCTGCATATCTCAGAAATAAAGGAGGAAGGCAATAGCTACTACATGTGTCATACTAGTGAACAGGGTGCGAGTGGGGCCTGGTTTGCTAGGTTTGCAACACGTTTATTAACTTTTTTTTGTTATTTATATTGCCATGAAATTCTGTTTAAGAATATTATATCATTGGTCTAATAAAAACATAGAGAAAAGGAAAAAGTAAGTAGCAATAATGTGCTTAAAAATTACTTATATATAAAAGGTATAACGAAAGGTAATCTTTTTGTAAATTTGACGTGGCAGACCTCTTTTAGCAGCAAAAAGCTGAAAAATTCGGCATGTTTGTAGGACGTCGATTCAGCCGCGCAACTGGATTTAGTCTAGTGAGCAGTGTGGTTGCAACTACATTGTGGTTTGATTGTACGCGTAGAACCCCGTGGACTTATACATTGACAGAGGAAAATGCCTGCGTATGGCTGCTCCCTCCGGTCCGCCAGTGGCGTGTTGCTCAATGATAAAACAAATGGAAAAAAGTTTATTTCACCGCTTTTTCCTCAGAGAAACTTAAATTATTAACATTTGATATAAATGTATTAACATTTAAAATGTTAATACATTAAAAATTGAAGTTTGAAAACATGAGTTTATTTTCTTACGCCGAAAATTAAGCGATTTCATTTAATAAATTATTTCTGGAAATTATGAAATACGCTAATACGCACCAGCATCGCGACGGGCCCACTCTCCTAACCCTCTCAGAAATGAGATATATGCTCATTATGCCTTAATGTACCGTTAAAAATGTTGTAACTTTTTAATGAAAATTTGGAACTATGGTGCCCTGTATGCAGAAAAAAACAAAGATTATCAAACCACGTCCTAAATGACTTATAATTTAAAAAATAAACAAGAACAATTATTAATTCGCCTTTTAAAAAAGTAAAAGTGTCGTACTCCGTTAAAGGAACTGAGTAGAACGAGGTCAATGAGTTTATAGAGTGACCTCGAGAGAGAACTTTTGTTATTAAGCTAATCGCCTCTCAAGTTCCATTCGCGGTACGACATTTCTGCTCATTTTTCCGCTAAATAGGTACTCAAGTATGGCCGTAATATTAAATGACCTGTATGTTGTCATCCTGCAGGTGAATGATATTTTTAGCCGACTTTATATAAGTATAAGGACTTTGTATAAGGACGTAGCTCTTAATTCGACTGTGTGTTTATTTTATTTTGTTTGTATTTTACGCGATATCTTGGTAAATGTTAAACTCATTTTAAAGTGTGGGTGGTTCTATATATATGTTTTTATATAAAGGGCAAACGAGCATGCGTCTCACCTGAGATATGACAAAAAAATTGAAAAAATTATTGATAAATTCTATCTAAACTACACTCTAAAGTAGTGCGCTTTTATAAATGTGAAAAAATCTGTGATATTCTCTGGTTCTACGGGATATCCTAATTTCTAAGTTTATCACAGAGAAACCCCGAGCAAGCCCTCTTCATAACTCGCTGAGCGACCTTGAGCTTCCTCATACGGCCAGCAGTGAAGGACCACGTCTCAGTTCCATAGGTCATCACGGATTAGTTAGCTGAAATGACAATGGACCGGCCATATAGCTCGAGGAACCGACAACCGATGGGGAAAAAAGGTTCTCAGTGGCGGCCTCATACCGGCGGATGAAATAGGGCGTCCCCACTAGATGGAATGATGACCTGGTAAGACATACAGGAAGGCGTTTCTTGGGGAGGCCTATGTTCAGCAGTGGACTTGTGAAGGGCTGTAATGATGATGATAATGATGATGACATTCCTTAGTCCACTCAAGAGGTCAAAATAATCTTAAATAAAAAGTAAGCCGACTAAAACTTCGAATAAAGAGAGAAAAAACTAAAATTAATAAACGATTTCCACACAATAGCTTCTGAAGTACAGAAAATATATCTTGGCGCCAACTTCAGAAGTTACTATGTAACAATTACCTATTTTCTTTTTAGTTCTTTGAAGTCTTCTTATTATTAAACATTTTATTCTTTTATAACATTAGCACTCTAACAGTCTAGAAAGCCTCGATGGAGATATGCAACAAACTTTAAACAAAAAATGCCGAGAGCCATGAAATCATGTAATTCCTACGCAATATATCGCATACCCTATACGGCACTGTCAATCTAGCTGCTCTGTACCTGTACTTGAGACTAACAAGACTGGTTTCAACCAAATTAAGGTCACCAAAAAGCCTTATATCTGCACTCAATCCATCGCTCCTAATTAGTTCTCAGTATCGATGTACAAAAGGATTTCAAGAGCGAAGAGCTGAGCGCATTACGTCGGGAGTAAATCTAACAAGACTAAAGAATGTTCCTTCGTCGCTCACTGTACAAACAAGGGCGCGACGGGGGGTGCGACATGGAGAGAGAGGGGGCGTCGCATTCCACGCGAGTCTTCATGTCATTGTGCACGCGTAATCTGTCGTCAAATTTCTTGAACTCAAATAGTATTATCTTTCTATCTCCCTCTATTGTTGAATTTTGGACTTCTATAATGAGGTAGGTAGTGAATCGCTTAGTGAGAGAACTAACGATCTGCCCTCTCTGCTGGCTATTGTTTAGGAATAATGATTTTCCAACAATAAAGTAATTCCCCGAACAATAGGGAATGGCGTTGACTATTCGGGATGTGGGTATAATTTTACAGCTATTGTGGTTATTATTTGTGGTTTTCGCAATGCGAGATAGTAATGCAGTGAAAATTAAAAATCCACTTTGTGAATTATTTATCATATTAATAGGATATATCTAATAATATAAAAATTCATTTTTGTTTGTTCGTATTTTATGTGCAGCCATACCGTTCATCAGATTGCGCTAAAACTTTGTCAACTTATTACTTGCACTTGCGCGAATGTTACAAGCATTATCTTACCGACAAATTTATTTGAAAGTTATAATATATTTATACAATTTCAGTGAATGTATTATCATTCCTAATAAAAAAATATAACTCTTCCAAATTTAAAATTATATTTCCATTTTTTTTCTGTGACACCTAAGCGCCGGGTACCAACTACAAATAGAAAAAAATAATTTGTTTGTTTGTTTGTTCGTTCGTATTTTATGCGCTGCCATACCGTTCATCAGATTGCGTTAAAACTTTGTCAAAACTAGGGATGCACTCTTTTTTCTTTTAATGGATATTTTCATTCGCTATGTATGTTTATGGTATATTCGTAATGCGCATAAGTCCAATTTTCCAATTTTTTTAATTATATTTTTTTGCGTCTCATAGGTCCCTAAGCGTATACGAACTCCTATACTCTAAAACGACACTCGGTCCGACAACTGCAAGACGCAAAGTCTCGCAAGCATAATCTTGTTCTTGCAAATCTTCACAGTCAGTCTTCGTATTGGTCTTGCTAAAATTAGGCGGTCTTGTTCTTGGTCTTGGTCTTGCATGAACAAGACCAAGACTACAAACAAGACTGATTTTGGGCAACATAATAGAATCATAGCTGATAAAGCAGGTTTCATAATAAAATTACAAGTGTACAGGCTCTCTCTATTACAAGTTTAAATGTTTTGTTAGCTGAAACTGTATAAAAGGGTTATTATAGTATAAATGAATATATGATTGATAATAACCCTAAGATAAGGTGGCCGCTTTAGCAGTTTCTAAAATAAATTTTGTACTTAAATAGTTTGTACAACCATTAATGTAAAACTTACTTTAAAAGTCGCTGGGTTTCTTGCTGGTTCTTCCCAGGACAGAGGTTTTCGAACCAGTGGTAAAAAGTAAAAATGACAATAAATTACACATGTAATCTATATTGAATAAAAAATTATTCTATTCTATTCTATTCTATTCACAACAAGAAAAAAAATTACAAAATCTATTAAACGTGTTGCAAAACTGAACAGACCGGTCTCGTTATTTTTTTTTGTCTCAATTTTTTTTAAAAAAAACGTCTTTTTTTAATAATAACGTTTATTAATAAAAAGACGTTTTATTAATAAACCTTATTATTAATAAACGTTTTTATTAATAATAACGTTACTAGGATTTTCTCCTATATCAAGGAGGCAGTTTACAGACATACATTGCACAAGAACAAACACCCAGACCCGGAAAATTATTTGTAGGCCATACAAATACTTGCTCCGTGTGGGATTCGAACCCGCAGCCCTCAGAGCCACAACTCAATGACAAGCCATTGCGCCATGTACCGGTCTCCACAAAAAGCACCAGTTCACAAGTAGGACGCATGTCGCCATTGCCTTATTCGATCGTTTTAAAGAAAAGTGAAAACCTGACACATGACGCCTGAAATTGTAACTAAGAATTCGTTGTTTTCATTATTTCCAATATAAAAAGTCAAGGAATTCGTTCGATAATAAGGACAGACTCGGTTTTACGGCTTCATGTATAGTTTAGATTAATCACTACATCCTATCAAAAGTTCACTGTTAACATAGATTATCTCACAATGGGGATATTTGCCATAGTTGCCACGCTTGGTAAGCGGGTTGGCAAACGTAATGTTTTATTTTCTTTCAGCTTTTATCACGAAGATGCTGCTGCCCTTCTCCTGGTTCAGCTTCCTCCGTCGTCTTTTACGACACCCACTGGACGATATGGGGCAGTGTATATTCTTACACCGCCACTACACGGTTAGGTTAGATTTGTATATAAAATATTACATACCGTATGAAATTAAAAGCATTGACCCTAAGAAGGAAATGCCTTGGTTTGGGCACTGATATTGCCTAAATCATTGCTAATTCGTACAAGTTTTACATCTGTAACGTGTCGCGTTGCTACGATATTGGAATTTTCCTTATCGTTTATTAGGCTTCATATTTTCGGGCAAGCTTACTCAGCTCGGAAAAATAAAATAAGAAATTATTTTTACTTCTCTTTCGTAATTGAGCCTAACTTTTTTAGAAGAATACCAGTAACGCTAATAACATTACTACTTCTCCCGTTAAACACTATAGGTAAGCTTAAAATGCTTGTGTTAGAAGTGGTTCACGGAAGTCGTCAAATTAGCGAATTTGAAACCATGACTTCGGAGTTTTATACTCGCACTCTATCATTAGGCTACTGTCGCTATAATACTATAACCGAAGCTATAGTCCTCCAGACCGAATTTCGGTCACGACGGTCAGTCTTAACGGAGACTAGTCATCTGCGCAGGACAGGATAATAGTGCCCGAGTGTTTGCGCAAACACGGTAACACTCTCTATTCCCTCACTCTCATATCTGATCTCATATCTGATGACTCTGATGGGACGGTATTCCGACACGACTGAAGAGATATCAGGCGCAGAAACAACGACTTTACTTGCTTTCCGAGGCACGAATTTTTTGTTAGATAAATCCAATAACTGTTAATATAACAGGCTGTACTTCCTATGGTTAGTAATGAGGACTGGAAACCTTACTTACTGGTAACCAAAACATTCCATCTTGGTTATTAGGCGTGACAAGACAACACATGTGCATTTTAATTTTTAATCGATGACAAATGCAGATAGATGCCTATGAGCCACAGTATCCACTTACTATTTGGTGAACTGTGTGCTAATTTTTCAGCCCTATTTAAATATACATCATCATCACTCACATTACCATTACATATATAGTCTCACGACTTCTTTGTGGAACTGTTTACAATACGCCAATACGAGTACGACTTACGGTTCAAGAAACGAGCTTACTCATTTTTAAAAGGCCGGCAGGCAACACACTTGCAGTTGGTCATGGGCGGCGGTCGACACTTACCATCAGGTGAGCCGCATGCTCGTTTGCCTCCTCTGCTATAAAAAAATCATATCAGCCCTTCACAAATCCATTGTACACACTGTCTCACACAAGGAACGCCACAAAACACGGTCCTGAGCCAGCTGCATCATTAAAATATTGCACGTACGTCGTCACATATCACTTGTAAGGCATTATTCCATTTTATTGCGCGTGTTTGTATTTTATTTTGGCCAATTTACAAGTATTATGTTGTCCATAATTTATTACAATCTTTTATTTCGTTAACACGATGAGCTTGAAGTTGAGAAATCACTTCCAACTTTTTCTGACTTTTATACGTTCCTTGTTTTTTATAGGTATTTTATTATCCAACCTCCAAGTTGAGTCCAGGATTAAGTTTAAATTTTGTATTTAGATGATTGTTTTACTTTTTCCAAGGTAATATTATATATTTGTCATACATGAAAAAATCCGTTTCCACAAAATTCTATATGTAATTAGCAACAACGTAAATTGTTTGTATTAGGTTGTGAATTATGACCTTCCTGCTCTACATTTTGTTTCGTATACCTGTGGCGCTGATGTATCCTGCAGAATCCATATTTTCAGAAAGGCATACCGTCGGTGTACCGAATGTGAGTACAAGCCTTCCCATAGCCCTGCCCATATAATATGCCGAATAAACACAAATACATATCAATACATAGAATACAGTCTGTATAAGCCCTCTGACAAATTTTTAATGTGTACATTCAAATTTAGTTGAAAAAAAATCATGATTCTTGAAGGATCCGGTAGTTGAGACAATTCACGGATCAAAGGAAAATCATTTACCGTTACCGTTATAGCCTATTAAAGTCCACTGCTGAACATAGCCTCCCCCATAGATTGCCTCATAGGTGGGATATTGGACATAGTTTCCACGCTTGGCATTCGGGTTGACAACTGCAATTAACGTGATAGAGCCGTACTGCAGCTATGTTATGGTTTTAGCACGAATGGAACGGCTTGACCGGGGAAGGACCACGCTCTCACAGAATACCAGAGTAAAATAGCAGCTTAATGCTGTTGTGTCTCATATAGTAAGTGTAGAGAAGCGAAGACCCTTTTCACTGGATACGAGCCATTCTATCTTAGACCTCAGGGGTGACAACGCATCTGCATTATGATTCTTAATCGAGGATAGATGTAGATGACTATGGGTCAAAGCATCCACTTACCATCAAGAGGGCTGTGTGCTCGCTTGTCAGCCTAAATGTATAAAAAACCGCAGTTTTTTTTTAGTTTTTGTCACTATTAGGAAGTGCAAGACGCTGCTGCCCATTTCCTGATTTGTATCAATCTGTCGCCTCTTTCGACACCCACAGGGTGATGTGGGGTAGTGGATATTCTTATACCGCCGCTACACGGTAAACAGTACATTAAACGGTGAGCGGATAATAATTTCATAAAATATTATACATTGACTTGAAATAGGTTTGCAAATAAATAAATGTCGTGGCATTGACTTATATGTTGTGGTAATGTGATATAAATTTGAAGTTGATTTGTCTAGTCTAATCTAACAAATTATGTAACGAGGTTTTACACCTCTTTTTCAATGTCAATAATATTTTATTCCGCTGTAAATTACGCGGCCAAATTGAGTCTATTTAATTTTGGCATACCACCAACAGTAATGTTAGTTCGATAGTTAATTTTATTTTCGAGAATTCTTTCAGCGTTATACGACTGGAAACTAAAATTGATACTTGATCTATAAAATGCATATTTATTGTTAAAATTCATAAGATCAATATTGTTTTAATTTTTATATTTATTATTCTCCTAATGTCGGCTTCTGTAGTATTTGTTGTCACTTTTTCTATACTTGATGTTTTTATTTTAATCACAATTACAGGTATTTTTTTATGTCGCTGGCGTTATCTCTTAAGTGAGTTTTGTTTCAGCCGAAAATTATTTTTAATTTTTCCTCTAGAAACACACTTAATACATACGGACTACGGTTGAACTACGGACTTGCATTTGACATGATCTTGACACAACTCCCTAGCTTCATTCACATCCATAAAATATTTATGGATACATGCTCGTTGGTCAAGCGTACACTTGATTTGGCCCATCTTCAGTATATCGCCAATGTGGTCCGTCTAGGGCGGCCCTTGCCGACTCTGCCAGTTACTTCTGCAGCATAAATTTGCTATTTGACTCTTTCCTTAATCGTTATTTATAAGTGTCTAAACCACCAAAACATTTTTTTCTTAATCCTGGGCACAACATCTTATTGCGAACAACACTTTCCTTCTTTTATTTAATATTAAATTATATCAAATAAATATTTAAAAAAAACTGCGGTTACACAGTATCCACTACCCCATATTATTATCGTTCCGTGTGCTCGTAGGAGTCGACAGAGGAAAACTGAAACAGGAGATGGGCAGCAGCATCTTCCTGATAACCTTGGCAATTATGACAAATATCGCTGTGAGGAAATCTATGGCGAAGGCCTGTGTTCAGCATCGGTCCTTCATACATAATATACATTTAAATTAGTTATGTATATTTTATGAATGGAATTGATTATAAATCGACAACTTTGCAACTGAATTAATACATCAAATAAAATCGCAAAACACATAAATGTTTTCAAACAATGTGCGTTGTTAATTTAGTTTTAGATTTATTAGGAGCCAATTGCGAATATACTGCGTGGCGCTCGTCCACGGTTGTAATTTATGTGTTGTATTTGTTTTGGGAAAAGTACGGCGACCATGTTTACTACACGTAGATGTTTTGCTAATACAGTTATAAGTTTATTTACCTTCATTTTACAACTGGTATTGGATTCAAGAGCAAATTTTTTCCCGACTGCTATGGAAGAAGGCTAATATTTTTTTAAAGTGTATGTATGTATGTCTATTTTCTTGGTACACTCTGTAGCCTCTGTAGACATCATATGGGGTATCTTTAGATTTGTCTAAGTTGTGTAAGTGACATGGGGTAGTTTTTTTTCTGTTTTTAGTAAACTTTTTTACGACTATGGTATTATAGTAATTAAAAAACCGACTAGAGTTTTTTTGTTTAAATTACTATTTAAACATTATGGTTGTGTATGTATGTTACGCAATATCTTCGCCAATAGTGAACTGATTTGAATGATAATTATTCTGTACATGATTGCTTTAGATTACCCACTGCAGCAACAAAGAGCAAATCGTTGGGAGCCTGAAGATAGAAAAATTCAAATATAAAGAACTTTTCGACGACATGATGGCAGCGCGGCGGACTAATTCCTATATTATAACCCTCATTATAATGAGATAATTCCTGTACCCAACTGTGTTCGGTATAATATAGGCTGTAGATTTTGTCAAACGTCATTTTGTGAATACATGGGATTCTATTTAATATTGTTCACAAGAACAATTGACTACAAAATATATTTTTGTAATGGCCTATTTTATAAATACGCAACAGGAAATCAGGCTAAGCCATAAATTTCATAGTACCATAAAACGGGGTGACATTGATTAATTTTAAACTTCAAATGGATCCCACGCTTGCAATTTTAACGATAAAATGTTTAAAAAAATTACTGTGATGAAGACTCATCACGAAAATTAATTACTACAACAAAAAAATATAAATTTGTAAATAATTATTTAGAAAAAATATAAAAACCTGCTTATCAAAGTTTTATTGATAATGGGGCTACTTTGATATGGGAGTTATTTTTTATTTCATCACAAAGTCACCCCGATACATGACAAAAATCAATAAGAAAAAATAATTTAGAAACTATGGTTTAGAAAATATTGCGTTTTGAACATTTTTGGGGCTACTTTGAGTCTAGGGGTGAATTTGATAAGTGGGTATATTACAGTATAAACAACCGAGATAGGCCAAATACTTTTTATTATTATTTAAGAAAATTAAGTAACAGTAACTTAACATTATTCAGTCTAAACATTTACTTTTGAGATTCATAATTTTTATCACTTAAAACTATTTCAACAGTCTCATAATTATATAAACCTGTTTTATAAAATAAAAAACTCAAAAATCAACATGTTAAATATTTTCAAAAAGTTAGTTAAATATAGGTAAGAAAATCTACAATTCTTTGATCATCACGTCATTGGGGAACGAGTAGACTCCCGGCTGACAGTCGCTCTGAACCTTTTGATATTAGTTGATAGTCTTTGTGCTTATGGCGCTTCACGACGCTAATGGCCTATTCGACACCAGGCAGGTTATTTGAAAACCGTTCTATTATCTTGCCTTGTCGATCTAAATGAGCCTTAGCGAACATTCGAAGGTCAAATAATGTGAAACCCCAATCACCACATGTAGCCGCAGCACGTAAAATTGCTAATTCCTCTTGATGCGTGAAAACAGGTTGGACACCAGGCGTTTTTCCGTGTAATCCTTTACATTTATTATAAAGTGTGCCATACGTAATTTTATTTTGAAGTGAAGCAGCATTAATAGACAATTCGTAGTTGATGATTTTCTCTATTGCTTCTTCCATTATCTCCTCTGTATAATTTTTGTAATTGCGGGTACCCGCTGTCTTTTTGTAGGTGCGAACCATGAGGCAGCTAAAAAAAAAACAAGAAATAGAGGTTAAATTGATAACGTATACATTACTCCTATAAGATTAGGAACAACCACCATTGGGGTGAAATTGATAACTATCAAAGCCGCCTTGTATACTATCAAAATAAAATGGCGGCCGTAAACAGAAAATGCAAACATGCTCTTAATCTTAAAGTAACGTACAATTAAGCGAAACACTATAAACCAAACAATAATACTTACGGTTGTGCCACTGAAGTTATTCATACAATTTTTTTAATGCAATTTACACTAAAGTTTAACAATTATTTTTATTTGGTTCTGATAACAGCCAATAGTCGTCGCTTCGGCAAAATATGGCCGACATGTTAGTCTGGCCAACAGAACAAACAAAATTTTGGTTGCGTTCAGTATCACGCATTAAATCCGAAAAAACTTACCAAGTTTAGCTATCATCAAAGTTACCCCAGTTCGCAAAGTAACCCCGTTTTACGGTACGCGAGCATTGCAAGTTTGATCCTCGCCGGCACAGATAAAATTGTTACAATTTTAAGTGTTGATTTGCCGTGTGTAAGGGGGTAAAGGGGAAAATATCGTGAGGAAACCTGCATATCTCAGAAATAAAGGAGGAAGGCAATAGCTACCACATGTGTCATACTAGTGAACAGGTTGCGAGTGGGGCCTGGTTTGCTAGGTTTGCAACACATTTATTAACTTTTTTTTGTTATTCATATTCCTTTAAAATTCTGTTTAAGAATATTATATCATTGGTCTAAAAAAGCATAGAGAAAAGAAAAAAGTAAGTAGCAATAATGTGCTTAAAAATTACTTATATACATATAAAAGGTATAACGAAAGGTAATCTTTTTGTAAATTTGACGTGGCAGACCTCTTTTAGCAGCGTAAAATCTGATAAATTCGGCATGTTTGTAGGACGTCGCTTCAGCCACGCAACTGGATTTAGTCTAGTGAGCAGTGTGGTTGCAACTACATAGTTTGATTGTACGCATAGAACCCCGTGGACTTATACTTTGACAGAGGAGAACGCCTGTGTATGGCTGCTCCCCTCCGGTCCGGCAGTGGCCCGTGTTGCTCAATGATAAAAACAAATGGAAAAAAAAGTTTATTTCACTGCTTTTTTCCTCAGAGAGAAACTTAAATTATTAACATTTGATATAAATGTATTAACATTTTAAAATGTTAATACATTTAAAAAAAATTAAGTTTGAGAAACATGAGTTTATTTTTTTACGCCGAAAATTAAGCGATTTCATTTAATAAATTATTTCGGGAAATTATGAAATACGCTAATACGCACTGTAGCATCGCGACGGGCCCACTGCTCCTAACCCTCTCAGAAATTAGAGATATATGCTCATTATGCCTTAATGTACCGTTAAAAAGGTTGTAACTTTTTAATGAAAATTTGGAACTATGGTGCCCTGTATGCAGAAAAAAAAACAAAGATTATCAAACCACGTCCTAAATGACCTATAATTTAAAAAATAAACAAGAACAATTATTAATTCGCCTTTTAAAAGTAAAAGTGTCGTACTCCGTTAAAGGGACTGAGTAGAACGAGGTAAATGAGTTTATAGAGTGACCTTTGAGAGAACTTTTGTTATTAAGCTAATCGCCTCTCAAGTTCCATTCGCGGTACGACATTTCTGCTCATTTTTCCGCTAAATAGGTACTCAAGTATGGCCGTAATATTAAATGACCTGTGTGTTGTCATCCTGGAGGTGAATGATATTTTTAGCCGACTTTATATAAGGATGTAGTAATTCGACTGTGTGTTTATTTTATTTTGTTTATATTTTACGCGATATCGTGGTAAATTTTAAACTTATTTTAAAGTGTGGGTGGTTCCATATATATATATATATATATATATGACAATGGACCGGCCATATAGCTCGAGGAACCGACAACCGATGGGGAAAAAGGTTCTCGAGTGGCGGCCTCATACCGGCGGATGAAATGTAGGGCGTCCCCCCACTAGATGGAATGATGACCTGGTAAGACATACAGGAAGGCGTTTCTTGGGGGAGGCCTATGTTCAGCAGTGGACTTGTGAAGGGCTGTCATGATGATGATGATGATGATGACATTCCTTAGTCCACTCAAGAGGGTCAAAAATAATCTTAAATAAAAAGTAAAAGCCGACTAAAACTTCGAATAAAGAGAGAAAAAAACTAAAATTAATAAACGATTTCCACACAATAGCTTCTGAAGTACAGAAAATATATCTTAGCGCCAACTTCAGAAGTTACTATGTAGCAATTACCTATTTTCTTTTTAGTTCTTTGAAGTCTTCTTATTATTAAACATTTTATTCTTTTATAACATTAGCACTCTAACAGTCTATGAAAGCCTCGATGGAGATATGCAACAAACTTTAAACAAAAAATGCCAGAGAGCCATGAAATCATGTAATTCCTACGCAATATGCTCCGCAATGTACCCTATACGGCACTGTCAATCTAGCTGCTCTGTACCTGTACTTGAGACTAACAAGACTGGTTTCAACCAAATCAAGGTCACCAAAAAGCCTTATATCTGCACTCAATCCATCGCTCCTAATTAGTTCTCAGTATCGATGTACAAAAGGATTTCAAGAGCGAAGAGCTGAGCGCATTACGTCGGGAGTAAATCTTACAAGACTAAAGAATGTTCATTCATCGCTCACTGTACAAACAAGGGCGCGACGGGGGGTGCGACATGGAGAGAGAGGGGGCGTCGCATTCCACGCGAGCCTCCATGTCATTGTGCACGCGTAATCTGTCGTCAAATTTCTTGAACTCAAATAGAATTATCTTTCTATCTCCCTCTATTGTTGAATTTTGGGCTTCTATAATGAGGTAGGTAGTGAATCGCTTAGTGAGAGAACTAACGATCTGCCCTGTCTGCTGGCTATTGTTTAGGAATAATGATTTTCCAACAATAAAGTAATTCCCCGAACAATAGGGAATGGCGTTGACTATTCCGGATGTGGGTATAATTTTCCAGCTATTGTGGTTATTATTTGTGGTTTTCGCAATGCGAGATAGTAATGCAGTGAAAATTAAAAATCCACTTTGTTAATTATTTATCATATTAATAGGATATATCTAATAATATAAAAATTCATTTTTGTTTGTTCGTATTTTATGTGCAGCCATACCGTACATCAGATTGCGCTAAAACTTTGTCAACTTATTACTTGCACTTGCGCGAATGTTACAAGCATTATCGTACCGACAAATTTATTTGAAAGTTACGATATATTTATACAATTTCAATGAAAATTTCCTAATAAAAAAATATAATTCTTCCAAATTTAAAATTATATTTCTACATTTTTTTTCTGTGGCACCTATGCGCCGGGTACCAGCTAGTCAAATAGAAAAAAATAATGGTTGTTTGTTTGTTTGTTCGTATTTTATGCGCTGCCATACCTTTCATCAGATTGCGTTAAAACTTTGTCAACTTATGGCCTGCATTTGCGCAAAGGTTATAGGCATAGTACAATTAACTTACAGTAAGTGGTGCGCGTATCGTACCGGCAAATTTATATGAAAGTATTTTCTTCTGCGGCAGCAAAGCGTTGGGAACCAGATAGAAGGATATAAAAAGTAAAGTAATCACATTTCAATACGTCACGAAGATATCCGCAGTAGAACCAGAATAACCGACATAACCCAACGCATCAGAAAGCTAAAGTGGCAATGAGTCGGCCATCGACTTACCGAATGTCATTCTAGAGTGGCAGCAGAATGACTTTCGGTAAGTCGATGGATGTAGATAACTCTGAACCGTGTTTTGTGCCATTTCTTGGGGGCGGCCTGTGCTTAGTAGTGAACTTGTGAATAGAAGAATTGTTGGAATGATGAATAGCATTAAATAAAAATACGTAAAAAAAGAAAAACAATAAAAACAAAAAAGGACGACGTACGCTATCGGTTGCGTGCATATCTATGTCGCAGCCAACTAGTTTAATTAGCCGTTCAATTAACAGCCTAGCGTTTTTACTAAACGGTGCCTTTCAAATAGCGGCCTGAATGATATTCAACCGATGCGTCTACTACAATATCAGCGACAGTAAGTTAAGGTACGGCTGGGGTGGCCCTTGGACCACCCTAAAGCCGCGTACATTTATATAATATAGCACATAGCGCTAATAAGCGACCTTCTCGTTGAATTATATTAATAGGGTGACCGTGGAATGTAATGGCTAGGTTGTTAATTGAACGGCTAATTCAGCTAGTTGGCTGTGATATCTACTTAATGTTATAATATCGTTTTAAACAATACAAACTCAACACTAAACGTAAAATTATGTTAAAAAAAAATTTTTTTAAGACACGCTGCAGCTATATAATCATTGTAGCACGAATGGGTTGACTCGACCGGGGAAGGACCACTCTCTTACAGAATACCAGCGTAAAATAGTAGCTTAATGCTGCTGTGTTTCGTATGGTGAGTGTAGAGAACCGGAGACCCTTTTTACTGGAAATGGGGAAGTCCATCTTAAGCCTCAGGGGTAACAAACGCATCTGCATTTTGACTCTTAATCGAGGAAAGATGTGGATGGGTCCCAAAATACACTTACCATAAGGTGTACCGTAAAATGGGGTGAATAGATACAACTTTCAACTTCTACACTGTTTTTGTTACAAATATTGTATATAAGCTGATAATAAAACATTTTAATTTTGTGAATCGTGTTGTAGTTTATCGAATACTAATGCTTCAAACGAATAAAAACATGCGTATTCATTGTATTTTAGAAAAAAGTAGTCTATTTCTATATACCGGGAATCCGGGGTTAATAGATACGGAATAGGGGTGAATAGAAAAAAATGCTAGGTTTGTCAAATTTGCTTTTATGTATGTAGGTTGTGAGTCAAATAAAATAAAACATAACTACATCAAAATTGTCTTTATAAAAAATAATTAGTTAATAAATCTGATATTTATACAATTACATATTATATAACTTAAAAATATCAGAGTAATATAATTTGGTTTGGTCATGTAGAAAGAATGAACGAAGAAAGAGTGACAAAGTAAATTTATGCTGCAAGTGAACCTTGAGTCGGAAAGGACGCCCCTAGACGAAGGTTTATCGACCAAATTGGCGATATATTGAAAATGGGCCAGATTAGGGTACCCTTAACCGACGAGCGTGTATGCGTAGATATATGGATGTAAAGGAGGCGAGAGAGGTGTGCCAGGATCGTGCCAAGTGGAAGTCCGTAGTCTCTGCCTACCCCTCTGGGTGACAGGCGTGAGTGTTTATGTTATGTTTTAATGTAATTTAACTGCTTTGCAGCGTAAGCATTTCCGACTTAAAGCCATTAAATAAATAAGCCACTGTTTACATAGTTATGAACATATATTTTTTTTAATAATGAAAATAAAAATAAATAAAGAGTTTGTTAAACTATGTAACACTAATTATAATACTACGTGTTTTGATTAATAAGCTTTAGTTATTTTAAGTAGTAGGTAACAAGGCGAGATCAAAAATAACTGTTAATTATTTATAAAATTATGTGAGCACTAAACATAAAAGTCAATTAACATAATTGCGGACTTGAGGCTGATAACTCGCGTCACACATATTCCGCACCGCTTAGATACTTTTTTAACTCGTATACCGAGCGTCTCTGTTAAACAATAAAATACAAATATAATGAATGATATATTTACTAACTAGATAGAACTAATTCATATGAACACACTAAGTATATTTACTGCAGGAACTTCTATCTGGTGTAATGGTAAAACCTCAAGTATTTGGAATTTGAATGTTTAACTAATATCAAAATTTAACATTTACTTATAATAGAAATGGATTTTAAATACCTTTAATATGCCTTAAATGTTTTTTTTATTTAAGTTTCAATTTGCTACTTAATTTAATTTATGTAGTAAGTAAATGGTGCAAATAGTTTTTGACAACCCTAAAAATCATATTTCTATTAACGTCTTTTACGTTTCTAATAACCCCTTGTTCGTATCTATTCACTCATTTCTTCGTTTCTATTAACCCCAAAGACGTTTTTATTCACCCCTCAATCGTATCTATCCACCTCAAATTCGAGAAAAAATAACAGTATCCTGATTTTACTATTTAAAAGAATAAAATCGTTGAATATAGATATTCATCTTTGTATTAATAATAGATGAGAAACTCGACTCTCTAAAAAAATGAATCAAGGAAACACTGAAGAACTTGATTTTTAACTAAAAGTTTTACACAACATAAAATCACTTGTACTCACACGTTTATAATAACCGCCCTTTTCTTTACTGTCATCAAAATGGACACTAATTTAAAGGTCACCAAAATAAAGGAAAAATGTTGGCAAATAATAAACAGTAGTAATAAACAGACGTTCCCGAGCTGTGGACAAACCTAGAGACATCTTTATCAAATAACCAGACTTGTGTCTATTCACCCCGCGATTTCTATTCACCCCATCTTACGGTACTGTGTGCTCGTTTATCACCATTACCATACAAATTTTATTGAACATTTTATGAATATAAATAATTTTTCATTAATGTCTTATTTCTTTTTTGAATTTGCTTGTTTAAATTCTCATTTATTTGATTATATGTATTTAACAATGTGTAAAGTAGACTACACACGTCTTAAGGTTCAGCACAAACCTGCCCTCATTTCTAACAGGGCTATGAGGCTGGAAGTGATCCAGAGGAGCACGTCTCAAGCAGTTGAAACATTTGTGTACGTATTACACACAGAATTGAGTTCAGGAATTTACAAAGGAGGCTTCATGTGGTGACGGAGGGGCTATGCAAGACTAGGCTAGGAAATTGAATATCCTATGCTGTCATAAAGATTTTATTAAAAGTTATAAACTCTCATTTTCAGCTTTTGTCTCTTAGACTTCAGTGCAGTTGCAGATTCATATTTGGACTCCGTAAGTATTCTCACATTTCAAAATTTCATGAACGTATGGCTACCGATTTGCTTTCGTAGGAATACTCACATATTTTCTTGCTTTATACTGCATACTGTTCAATCCTTCCACTCCACGTTACTTGAAAGATCGCTTTGAGTTCATCTCCTCCTGTCACGATCGTTATCTACTTTCCACTAACCATCTTTCGCTTCGTATTCTAGTACATTCATCCTTTTTCTTTAATAAAACATTTTTGGTTACAGCTGTACCTTGCTTTTATATATTCAATCATATCACATTTTAATATTCGATCAATCCCTTTTTTCATTCAAAAATCTACTAAAAAGCTTATTACTTGGAGCTATAATATTTCCCATCATAAGTCCCATCCGTTTTTTTTCTTTAACTTAATTGTTTAATTTATGTACACCTACGCTAATCGCCATTCGTTGTAAACAACAGTTCGTTGCGCAAAAAGGTTATCTGGAAGAACTCTTTGTTCTCATTTTAATGTGTGTTGGTGTACAATAACTAATATATTCATTGATTGATTGATTGATCGATTGACTTCAGACATTAGTTTGTGAATATAGAAAGTAAGTATAATCATATTTTATTTTCTTGGATATCTTACGGGAGCAGAGAGGCATACGACCAATACGTTCGTAGTCGGTTTGTAATAGATTAAAAAAACAACAGTCTAAAAGTAAATCAGTACATTAATACCTAGTTTTAATAATTCTTCTTCTTCACCATAAGCTTGTAGAAGTTCCACTTCTACACATGGCTTTTCCAAATATAGAGAGGATTTGCCTTGATCGTCACGCTTGGCGGGTGAATGGTGGCTTCTTTTTTTTTATAGGAGAGGGGGCAAACGAGCATGCGGCTCACCTGATGGTAAGTGACTACCGCCGCCCATGAACAACTGCAACACCAGGGGAACCAGAGGAATTGCAGATGCGTTGCCTGCCTTTTAAAAAGGAGTAGGCTCTTTTCTTGAAGGTCCCTAAGTTGTATCGGTCCGGAAAAATCGCTGGTGGTAAACTATTCCACAAGAAAGTTGTGCGAGGAAGAAAACATCTTCTAAATCGCACAGTGGTGGACCGCCAATCATCCAGATGGTGTGGATGGTATCGGGAGTTCTGCCACGATGTGCGTTCGTGAAATTTGGCGGCTGGGATTAATCCGAACAATTCCTCAGAGCACTCCAAAGAAAATGTAAAGAGATGCAACATCTCTTCGCAGCGCCAATGAATCGATCCGATCGGAAAGGATTCGGTCGTCGACGATTCGAGCCGCTCTGCGCTGGATGCGGTCAAGTGGAAGGAGCTGGCACTGGGGAGCCCCAGCCCAGAGATGGGAACAGTATTCCATGTGAGACCGAACCTGCGCCTTGTAAAGTTGCAGGCGTTGTGCCGGCATGAAGTACTGTCCCGCTCTGCTGAGCACGCCAAGCTTTTTAGAGGCCAATTTGGCCTTCTCTTCCAAGTGACCACGAAACTGCACGTCACTCGATATGTCGACACCGAGGATTCCGATACTGGCTGAGGCAACAAGGGGAGTGCTTTGAAACTGAGGAGACACGACAAAGGCGTTCTTTTTAGCGGTAAACGCGCAAACTTGTGTCTTCTGGGGATTAAATTGGACTAGATTTAGTCGCCCCCAATCCGAGACTTTGTTCAGCAAAGACTCGACTTCAGACACAAGTTTGTTCCGGTACTCGGTGACGTTTTCCCGAGAAATATTGGCACGGCCGGTGTATAGAGCATCACCAGTGCTGTCATCCGCATAGCAATGAATGCTATCGGTTTGCAACATATCAGAAGAAACAGCGTTGGTGATAGCACGCAGCCTTGTGGAACACCAGCGTTAATAGACTTGTAGTCGGAGCATGCACCGTCTACTACGACCTTGATGCTCCGATCTTCAAGAAAGCTGGTGATCTAACTGCACAATTTCTCGGGAAGCCCATAGGAAGGGAGCTTCGAAAGAAGCGCTTTGTGCCAAACCCGATCGAAAGCCTTCGCAATGTCCAAACTAACGGCCAATGCCTCCCCCTTGGACTCTACTGCCTCCACCCATCTATGAGTCAGGTAGACCAGAAGATCACCAGCTTATCGACCCCGACGAAAACCGTATTGGCGGTCACTAATCAGCTGATGATCCTCAAGGTACCGCATGAGCTGGCAGTTTATAACGGACTCCATTATTTTGGAGAACAAGGGGGTGATGGCGATAGGCCTGTAGTTGGACGGGTCTGAGCGGTCGCCTTTTTTAGGGGTGGGTTGGACAAAAGCTGTCTTCCATGATTTCGGAACTACGCCTAGAGAGTAGGAGTACCGGAAAAGACGCGTTAGAACCGGTGCCAACTCCGGAGCACACGTCCTCAGCACAATTGGGGGGATTCCGTCAGGCCCACTCGACTTGTGGATGTCCAGGGAGAGGAGTGCTTTGCGAACCGAGCGTTGTGAAAACCGCACATCCGGTATGGAGCATTCACACCGCGGGATGGTCGGCGGTGTGTTCCCTCCGTCATCAAGAGTCGAGTTGGACGCAAAAAGGGAGCCTAAAAGGTCGGCTTTCTCTTTTGCGGCGTGGGCCAGTGAGTCGTCCTCCCTGTGCAGAGATGGTAGTGATGGCATACAGAAATTTCCTTGGACAGCCTTGGCGAGAGACCAGAATGCACGGGTTCCCGAAGGAAGGCGAACTAGTTTCTCGCCAATTCTGCCAATTCTGCCTATGTGCTCTGACTTTGCCTTGGCAATAACTCTTTTGAAGGACCTGGAGGCGAAGTTATACTTCTTTTTAAGCATGCTGGTGTTTACATCCCGAGCCGCCGAAGCCCTAGCCCAGGCCTGATAGCACTCCTGCTTACTGTGTAATGCAGTCTTACAGGAGCGACCAAACCAAGGCTGAGATCTGCCTCCGATGGGTACCACAGATGATGGAATAAATAGTTCCATTCCCTGTAGCACCACATCAATGACAGAGTCAGCAACAGCGCTGGGATCATCCGGCGAGAAGCACACCCGCCCCCATGGGTAGGATGCAAAGAAAGACCGCATTCCGTCCCAATCCGCTGACCTGTAATGGTAAACACGGCGGCAACCTGCAGAACGCAACCGCGAGGGGAGCGTGAGTGGTACCACACTCCGGATCAGACAATGGTCCGAAGAGCCGAGAGGGGCATCAACGGAAACCTGATATCCGTCCGGATGAGAGGTCAGCAGAAGGTCCAACAGGGAAGGTGTATGATCCTTCACATCTGGAATCCGCGTAGGCGAAGTAACCAGTTGTGTCAGACCATATGCCAAGGCAAAGTCATAAACAGATCTCCCCGCATGATCGGTTAAACGTGAACCGAGCCATTCGGCGTGGTGGGCGTTAAAATTGCCAAGTATCACGATCTCTGCGAATGGGACCTGTTGTAGCAAGGAATCTGTAGCCATTTGGACGTGGTCTATAAGTCGGTCTGTTTCGGCATTACCGCTATGGGACCTATAGAGACACCTGTAGACGTGCGGATGGTCGTCGCTATCTACGCGTAACCAAAGGATGGACAGGTCCGAACCTTCAAGACTGCCGAGGCGTCGAGAACAGATGTACTCACAAAGGAGTGTTCCAATTTGTACCCCGGGTAGGAGAGATACGAAGTATCAGCCGGAGAGGACACCTGCGTCTCGGTCAGAAAGAGCAAGGCCGGCTTCGCCGTCTCGAGATGGTAGTGGACGGCGTTTAGGTTCGAGTGAAGTCCCCTGATGTTGCAGAAATTCACGGATAGCGTGGCAGGGGTCGCCTTGGTTTGTTGCTTAGTTTGTCCCGAGCAGTTATTGTTTTGAGCGTAATTTTGCCCCCCCCCCCATAATACGCGGGGCAGCCTGCGCACCCACGCTCAGGAGTGGAATGGCTCAGCGAGGGATTCTCCAGGGGTGTTGGTACCCTCCTGGTGTAGTCTATGATTTAATTCCTCTACCATGTTGATGGGGGGGGGGGGGGAGAATTGGGCCTTTTAATAGAAAAAGGTTGACAAACGAGCACACAGTCCTCATGATGGTAAGTGCAAGCTGTGATCCATAGACATCCACATCCATTGTCCAATAAGAACCAAAATGCATGTGTTGTCACCCCTGAGGACTAAGATCGATAACCTCATTTCTTTATACTCACTTTACGAAACACAGCAACATAGACTGCTATTTTACGCTGGCAATCTGTGAGAGCGTAGTCCTTCCCCGGTCGAGCCGACCCGTTAGTGCTACAACCATATATAATATAGCTGCAGCATGGCTCTACCACTTTAATGAGACCTGATGTAACCTACCTAATGGTAGAGAGAGAGAGAGAAGCTGTGGCCCACAGACATCCACCAAGAACCAAAATGTTAGCATAGTCCTAAGGACTAGGATGGAATGCCTCGTTTCCAGTAAAAAGGGTCTTCAGTTCTCTACACTCACCATACTAAACATAGCAGCATTAAGCTACTATTTTACGCTGGTATTCTTTGAAAGGGTGGTCCTTCCAGACGAACCGACCCATTCGAGCTACAACCATAATGAAGCTGCAGCGTGGCTCTACCACGACTTGTTTACCGTGGATTTTTGATCGCAGTACCAGACTCTCGCGCCTTTGGCACTGCTCTATGTCGTTAGTTTGGGTATATTACTGGACGTATAGGGTGCTGGTTCCTTTTACACTACTGCCACAAGGTAAATCAATATTGAATAAATTGCTAATTGGAACTTATGTTCGGTTGACCAACGAGCATGTATCTATAAATATTTTATGGATGTGAATGAAGCTAGGAGTTTTGTCAAGATCATGTCAAATGCAAGTCCGTAGTTCAACCGTAGTCCGTATGTGTTAAGTGTGTTTTTAGAGGAAAATTAAAAATTTTGTACAACAGACTTCAATATAATTAAAATGAGAACATCATCAATGTAGTCGAAGTTAATTAAATACGAATTATTAAGGATAACTCAAAAACTAATGTTGAGATCCTGATCAAATTAGATAGATATATGGGACCACATGAGAAGCACCAGCTTTCAAATAAAGAAAGAATCATCACGATCGGTTCATCTAGAAAAAAGTTCTAAAGTAACACACATAAAACAAAAATACAGACGAATTGAGAACCTCCTCCTTTTTGTAAAGTCGGTTGAAAAGTAAAAAGTTTTTTAATCATTGAAAAAATACCCAGTGTTATAGGTGCAAGACGTTTTTTATTGCGATCCCCAATTATAGAGCCAAGCATGGCGATAAGAGAAATTCCACTCTTATGGAAAAGTCAAAGACATTTCAGTAGTAGTAATATATTTAAATCTCTTTGGGAAAAGTACTCAGAAGTCAATGGAGAAGTTTTAGCAGTGGTCTTCTACGGTTAGATGGTGAAGAAAAAGAATTTTTGTAACAAGACATTAATGTACTCGTTTTGCTCAGGCTGTTGGTAATACATTATTCATAAGATTTCCTGCATGTCTTACCAGGTCGCCACTTAATCTGGTGAAGAGCCACCTTCATTTCGGTTACAGATACGAGGCTGCCACTCGAAAACCTTTCTTCTCCATCAGTTTACGGGTCTGGAAGTTATGTGGCCGGTCTATTGCCCCTTTAGCTTACTAATCCGATCGAGATAATCACGTACTAAGAAATTAAAACCAAGGCTCCTACCCTTGAGGTATCATGGCTTACTAACGCGTGTCTAACTGACACCTGATTTTTATTAGCGAACATAGAGGTCGCTGCTACGATAATATATAAACCGCGACACAGCCGCAATATACCTTTTATCTTGCTCCACCGCAACTACTAATAAACCGATTAGGAACATATTTGCCGTTTCTCTCTCTACTCCCTGAAGATATCCAAGAGAACACAAAATGATTATACTTACTTTCTATATCCACAAATTATTGTCTGATGTCTGAAGGACAAACGAGTTGAAAATGAAAGTTCATAACTTAAAAGTTTCTGCTTTGTTGAACGCTAGACTACTTGAGGTGTCAAAGGAAATAGGTCGCTTAGCTCGTAGCAAGCTGTGCTGAGGTACTTTGCTGATAGATCTGTATATTAAGTGATAAAAAGTACATAATTAAATATATTAAAAAATCTATTACACAAATATTTATAACTTATTATACCTGGTTAAAAGTTGGTATGAAGTCCTAGATGGTAAATCGCAATGCCTTACCGTAACAAAAGCCTATTTATCCTTGCCTTGAAGACTCCCAGATTGTATTCGGACGAAAAGACAGATGCCGGAAAATTAAGTTATTTATATTTCGTTACGTTATACTTAGGATAAACTACTAAGATAATGAAAGGTGAATTTATTTAATTTTTTTTAGACAGGTACTTAATATATTAATTATTATATTAATTTAACTACAGAAGTAATAAATAAGTACTTTATTCCAAAATTTAGTTGAAATTTAGTTCACTATCCAAGTACCTACTTATATACCTATACTAGTCTTTTGTAATTTAAATATTTTAAGTTATATTAACACAAACTTACGTAAAAGTAGAATAAGTGGAATACGATCACAATTAATCTAGGAATCGTATTTCGGGGTTATTATATTATCGACTTGAAAAGGAAAGACCACGCTCACAGAATACCAGAGTGAATTAGCAACATAATACTGCTGTGATTCGTATGGTGAGTGTAGAGAACCGGAGACACTTTTCACTGGATATGAGGCATTCCAGCTTAGTCCCCAAGGGTGACAGCGCATCTTTTTTTTTTGTTTATATAAAACAAAAAAAAAGATGCTGGGTGACAAACGAGCACACAGTCCACCCGATGGTAAGTGGTCGCTGTGGCAATCTATCTTCGTTTGCGAATTTAAATGCAGATGCGTTGTCAGCCGTGAGGATTAAGATAGAACGCCTCTCTTCCAGTAAAAAGGGTCTCCGGTTCCCTACACTCACCACACGAAACACAGCAGCATTAAGCTGCTATTTTACGCTGGTATTCTGTGAGAGCGTGGTCCTTCCCCGGTCGATCCGACCCATTCGTACTACAACTATACTATTAATATAGCTGCAGCATAGCTCTACCACGTACTGCATTTTGGTTCTTTGTGGATGATGGATGTGGATATCTATGGGCCACAGCTTCCACTTACCATCAGGAGGACTGGACTGTGTGCTCGCTTGTCACCCTTACTCTATATAAAAAAATCTACCAAGCATGACATGATATCTGTTCGGTCTATCAAATCTGATGTAATGGCGGGGACAATCTTACGATTTGATAGACCACAAATCCTCGCAAAAGAACACCGATTCCTACCAAGGATGATACGCGAGGCTATTGAAATTAAAAAACATCCAAATTTCAATAGAGAAGATGGATGGGTGCAGCCATCTGCTTGGGATCTTATAATTAACAAAATTAAATCCAAACTCAAGCATACCACTGCAAGACTACAAGATACTGTAAGCTCATTCTGCGTAGATCGAACCAAAAAATTAATATTCAAAAACTGAAGGTAGCCGGGCTAACTGTGACATCTGGACGTCAAACATCTCAGTCCCCCTTGTGACCATGGGTTGCTGTAAAGCACCCGAAACGTCGGGAATTAAAATAAGTAAATTAAAGGCGATAAAATACGTAAAAAATAGTTTTATTCAATTATGAGTGTTTTGTTGATATGTCCGTTGAAACGGACAAAATCCATTTAAGGGGTAAGGTGCGGCTGAGTCAAGGGTCACCCTAAAGCCGCGTTAATTTATATAATATAGTACATAATACTAAGTAAGCCCTGACCAGCGGCCGTCACATTGAATTCAATTAATGGGGTGACCATGCCATGTAACGGCTAGGCTGTTTATTGAAAGGCTAATTAAGCTAGTTGGCTGCTAAATCTACTTAATATTATAATATCGTCACAAAGTCAATACTAAACGTAATTTTTTGTAAAAAAACAACCGTTTTACGCCACGCATAGCTCCACGCTCTTACAGTATACCAGCGTAAAATAGTAGCTTAATGCTGATGTATTTCGTAAGGTGAGTGTCCACATCCATCCGCCACATAGAACCAAAATGCAGATGCGCTCTCATTTCCAGTCAAAAGGGTCTCCGGTTCTCTACACTCACCATACGAATCACAGTAGCATTATGTTTCTATTTCACTCTGGTATTCTGTTGAAGTATCACGTCTTACTAACGCGTATCTAACCGACACCTGATTTTTATTAGCGAACAGAGGTCGCTGCTACGATAATATATAAACCGCGACACAGCCGCAATATGCCATTTATCTCGCTCCACCGCAACTACCAATAAACCGATTAGGAACATATTGGCCTTTTCTCTACTCCTGAAGATATCCAAGAGAACACAAAATGATTATACTTACTTTCTATATCCACAAATTATTGTCTGATGTCTGAAGGACAAACGAGTTGAAAATGAAAGTTCATAACTTAAAAGTTTCTGCTTTGTTGAACGCTAGACTACTTGAGGTGTCAAAGGAAATAGGTCGCTTAGCTCGTAGCAAGCTGTGCTGAGGTACTTTGCTGATAGATCTGTATATTAAGTGATAAAAAGTACATAATTAAATATATTAAAAAATCTATTACACAAATATTTATAACTTATTATACCTGGTTAAAAGTTGGTATGAAGTCCTAGATGGTAAATCGCAATGCCTTACCGTAACAAAAGCCTATTTATCCTTGCCTTGAAGACTCCCAGATTGTATTCGGACGAAAAGACAGATGCCGGAAAATTAAGTTATTTATATTTCGTTACGTTATACTTAGGATAAACTACTAAGATAATGAAAGGTGAATTTATTTAATTTTTTTTAGACAGGTACTTAATATATTAATTATTATATTAATTTAACTACAGAAGTAATAAATAAGTACTTTATTCCAAAATTTAGTTGAAATTTAGTTCACTATCCAAGTACCTACTTATATACCTATACTAGTCTTTTGTAATTTAAATATTTTAAGTTATATTAACACAAACTTACGTAAAAGTAGAATAAGTGGAATACGATCACAATTAATCTAGGAATCGTATTTCGGGGTTATTATATTATCGACTTGAAAAGGGAAAGACCACGCTCTCACAGAATACCAGAGTGAATTAGCAACATAATACTGCTGTGATTCGTATGGTGAGTGTAGAGAACCGGAGACACTTTTCACTGGATATGAGGCATTCCAGCTTAGTCCCCAAGGGTGACAGCGCATCTTTTTTTTTTGTTTATATAAAACAAAAAAAAAGATGCTGGGTGACAAACGAGCACACAGTGCACCCGATGGTAAGTGGTCGCTGTGGCCATCTGTCTTCGTTTGCGAATTTAAATGCAGATGCGTTGTCAGCCGTGAGGACTAAGATAGAACGCCTCTCTTCCAGTAAAAAGGGTCTCCGGTTCCCTACACTCACCACACGAAACACAGCAGCATTAAGCTGCTATTTTACGCTGGTATTCTGTGAGAGCGTGGTCCTTCCCCGGTCGATCCGACCCATTCGTACTACAACTATACTATTAATATAGCTGCAGCATAGCTCTACCACGTACTGCATTTTGGTTCTTTGTGGATGATGGATGTGGATATCTATGGGCCACAGCCCACTTACCATCAGGAGGACTGGACTGTGTGCTCGCTTGTCACCCTTACTCTATATAAAAAAATCTACCAAGCATGACATGATATCTGTTCGGTCTATCAAATCTGATGTAATGGCGGGGACAATCTTACGATTTGATAGACCACAAATCCTCGCAAAAGAACACCGATTCCTACCAAGGATGATACGCGAGGCTATTGAAATTAAAAAAACATCCAAATTTCAATAGAGAAGATGGATGGGTGCAGCCATCTGCTTGGGATCTTATAATTAACAAAATTAAATCCAAACTCAAGCATACCACTGCAAGACTACAAGATACTGTAAGCTCATTCTGCGTAGATCGAACCAAAAAATTAATATTCAAAAACTGAAGGTAGCCGGGCTAACTGTGACATCTGGACGTCAAACATCTCAGTCCCCCTTGTGACCATGGGTTGCTGTAAAGCACCCGAAACGTCGGGAATTAAAATAAGTAAATTAAAGGCGATAAAATACGTAAAAAATAGTTTTATTCAATTATGAGTGTTTTGTTGATATGTCCGTTGAAACGGACAAAATCCATTTAAGGGGTAAGGTGCGGCTGAGTCAAGGGCCACCCTAAAGCCGCGTTAATTTATATAATATAGTACATAATACTAAGTAAGCCCTGACCAGCGGCCGTCACATTGAATTCAATTAATGGGGTGACCATGCCATGTAACGGCTAGGCTGTTTATTGAAAGGCTAATTAAGCTAGTTGGCTGCTAAATCTACTTAATATTATAATATCGTCACAAAGTCAATACTAAACGTAAATTTTTGTAAAAAAACAACCGTTTTACGCCACGCATAGCTCCACGCTCTTACAGTATACCAGCGTAAAATAGTAGCTTAATGCTGATGTATTTCGTAAGGTGAGTGTCCACATCCATCCGCCACATAGAACCAAAATGCAGATGCGCTCTCATTTCCAGTCAAAAGGGTCTCCGGTTCTCTACACTCACCATACGAATCACAGTAGCATTATGTTTCTATTTCACTCTGGTATTCTGTTGAAGTATCACGTCTTACTAACGCGTATCTAACCGACACCTGATTTTTATTAGCGAACATAGAGGTCGCTGCTACGATAATATATAAACCGCGACACAGCCGCAATATGCCTTTTATCTCGCTCCACCGCAACTACCAATAAACCGATTAGGAACATATTGGCCTTTTCTCTCTCTACTCCCTGAAGATATCCAAGACAACACAAAATGATTATACTTACTTTCTATATCCACAAATTATTGTCTGATGTCTGAAGGACAAACGAGTTGAAAATGAAAGTTCACAACTTAAAAGTTTCTGCTTTGTTGAACGCTAGACTACTTGAGGTGTCAAAGGAAATAGGTCGCTTAGCTCGTAGCAAGCTGTGCTGAGGACTTTGCTGATAGACCTGTATATTAAGTGATAAAAAGTACATAATTAAATAGTTTAAAAAATCTATTACACAAATATTTAAGCCGCTAATTACTAAAAATATTTAATCGAGGAAAAACATTTTTTTACCTTATTATACATGGTGAAAAGTGGTGATGAAATCTTAGATAGTAAATCGCAATGTCTTACCGTAACAAAAGACTATTTATCCTTGCCTTGAAGACTCACAGATTGTATTTGGACGAAAAGACAGATTAAGAGAAAACATAACGTTTATCAATAAACAAATGACTAATTACAAAAAAAGAATTACATGTTTTTAAAATAAAATTGATTTGAAATTAGAATTTGAATAGATGTCAGTGATTTGTAATGACCAGTACCACATGAGTAAAGAAATACCAGTACTACAAACAGCAATTTCATAGGTAAAGACCTCATATAAACCGCTATCGACTTGTTTGTTTTTTTTTTTTATCAAGAATAAGGGTCACAAACCAGCACGTAGTTCAAATGTTGGTAAATCGATACTCTGTACTAATTAACTAATTGAAAATAACAATCACGCCTGTTACTCAAAGGGGTAGGCAGAAACTAAACTTCCATTCGCCCAGATCCTGACACAACTCTCTTGCCTCCTTCACATTAATATACCTACGCATATATGTGACGAGCATTAAGTTAAAGGTACACCTATCTTTAATATATCGCCAATTTAGTCGATAAACTTCTGCTTAGGGCATCCCTTGCCACCTCTACCATTCAATTCTGCAACATAAATTAGCTTTGCCCCTCTTACCGCACTCATTCTTTTTACATGACCAAACCACTGTGGCATTCCTTTCTTGATCCTGGTCAAGACATTATCTTGGAAACTACACTTTTCTCTTATCACTCAATTTCTTCATTCAGATTCAGGCCTAACATACTTCCTAATGACCGTATTCCTACTCTCGTGCTTCTTCTGTCACACTTTCCACTTTCACTACCATATATTAAGTTAGGGACTAACACAGCATTGTGAATTGTTTTTAACATTGTTATGAAAATATAATAATACAATTACAAATTAAAAATTAAATTGAGAGAATACAATTTAAAAAATGAGGGTAGATGCAGGTTGTTATGGTGGACAGTATTCACCATCATGTCGTTTCTCACCCTTATTTGTATAAAAGCTGGATACATTTTCTACAAGAGAAAATAAAACGTTGTCTTACTTAAAAGATTTTATTTGTATCATTTCTACGTACATAAGTTTTACATTTAGTCTACTGTACAAGTAGTCGAGAACCAAGAGCTATGTTCAAGTTAAATCAAACACAGTTATTAAATGCATGAAAGTTACCGCCGCGCCGTTTGTAAGCAAACTGTTAAGTCTATGAAACTCTTTAAGAGGAGAATGTTGTAGACATTTTCCTCTTGCATTTTCAGTTAAGCACCGAAGTTATTTTCAAAAGAGGAATGTTGAATAATTAAAGTTTTTGTGGATTTAATAGCGTTGATTTTTACCCGACTTGAAAAACAGACAAAGTTCTCATTTCAACAGAATGTTCTTGTTTCAGTGTAGTGGCGGTGTAACAATATCCACTACCCCATATCATCCCGTGGGTGTCGTAAGAGGCCACAGAGGGAAACAAATCAGAAGATGGGCAGCAGCGTCTTCCTAATAACGACGAAAACTAAACAAAGCTGCCAACCCGCTTGCCATCTATGGAAAATTATCCCTATGAGACAATCTATTGGGGGCTATGCCCAGCTGTGGATTTTAATAGGCTGTAACGGTAGCAGTAACGGTTCCTGTTTGTATGTCTGTTACGCGATTTCTTCGTCAAATGTGAAACATTCCAATGATTTTTTTAATTGAATAAATAGTTTATACTTCAGTGGCGTACATAAATAAATAAAAAAACTCCAGTAAGGGTAGAAAAATAAAAATGAAGATGTTCATTTCACTATTTAGAAGACATTCTGATTACAATCAGCTCATCTTGAGCTTGATATTCCTTGGGGCACTCAAAAGGGTCAAAAAAAACTTTTATTAAAATGTTAAAGCAGACTTCTCGTATTCCATCTGGTCCGAGCCACTCTGTTACCAATTTTGTCCATCTTTGGTCTAAAATGCATGCTAAATGTCCTGCCCATCGCCATTTCAGTCTATGGCCGTGTTGAAGAACGTCTACAACTTTTGTTTTATTTATTATGAGTACTTACTCGGTCTTAAAATTTTATGTCAAGATTTTTTTTATAGAATTAGGATGACAAACGAGCACATAGTCCACCTGATGGTAAGTGGATGCTGTGGCTCATAGAAATCTACATTTATCCTCGATTAAAAATCAAAAAGCAGAATGCGTTGTCACCCCTGAGAACTAAGATGGAATGCGTCGTTTCCAGTAAAAAGGGTCTCCGGTTCTTTACACTCACCATAAGAAACACAGCAGTATTAAGCTGCTATTTTACGCTGGTTTCGTGTGAGAGCGTGGTCCTACCCCAGTCAAGGCGACCCATTCGTGCTACAATTATATAGCTGCAGCGTGGCTCTACCACGTATAAAAGATTTGTCTTTTCCATCCTCTGACATTTCGCGATCTCGTCTTTGTTGTGTTTTTTTAAATATCCAGGTTTGGCATCCATAAGTGAGGCAGGGCAGTATACAAGAGTGGAATATCTTCTTTTTCAAATGGATAGATTATAGATTACTCATATTTTTCGAAATTTTAAAAATATTGGTCTTGAACCAAATAGCAATAAATGTGAAAAATTTTTCTCCAATAATTTATCTACTTCTCACAGAGACACTTTAATTCAAAATTTCAATCATATTTCTCCAGGAATAAAACTGTCAGTACGGAATCACTATACCTGCTAGGTGCCCCGTTGTTTTTCGATAGTATTAAACCTGTTTTAAAAACAAAATTTGATCAGTTTTTAAACCACGTTGATAAATTGTATAAATCAAACCCGCACATTGCTCTTCTATTTTAAAATATTGTCTCCTTGTACCTACTCGTAGATTTACATACTTACTCCGCTCGAGTCCAGTCTGGAAATGTTCAGATATTTTAAAAGATATTGATAATAATCTTAAATAGCTGTAGAAAAAAATCTAAATTTAACTTTAAATACAACAGCCTGGACTCAAGCTACTTTACCTATAAAATTTGGTGGTATTGGTGTGAGAAATCTTTCTAGCGTTGCATTGCCTGCTTTCCTTGCTTCCGTGCATAGTGTCAGTGATTTATGTAACATAATTTTAAATAATTAAGTAGGCCTGTGCTTTGCTACGGAGGTAGGGCAAACATGGCAAACGCTCTGTCCCGGCGAAAATATTCCACTGGAAGTTAACAAACAAAAACAGTGGGATATTCCGTTGGTACAGAGCGTGCAGAATGATTTGTTTCATAATATCCATAGTGACCAAGATAAGGCACGCCTTCTAGCTGTTTCGACCAAGGAATCTAGTCACAGGTTACACGCTTTACCATCAAGTAATCTCGGCACATTACTCGATGCGGAAAGCTTGCGCATCGCCGTAGGAATCCGACTAGGAGCCGCGATTTGTCAACCTCATTAGTGCCCCTGTGGTAGCAGCGTCGACAAGTTTGGGCTCCATGGACCTTCATGTAAGAAAAGTGCTGGTAGGTTTTCACGGCACGGTTCTTTGAACGATGTCATCCGAAGGGCTCTTGTATCTTTAAATGCTCCCTCGGTTTTAGAGCCTTGTGGAATATTTAGAGGCGATGGCAGGAGACCCGACAGTTTGACATTGGTACCTTGGGAGAGAGGTAAAGCTCTAGTGTGGGATGCTACTTGCGTAGACACTTTGGCGGCCTCTCATCTCAGGGGTACCTCGTTTAGAGCCGGGGCGGCATCAGAGGCAACTAAACTGAGTAAGTGGCGCAAATATGAGTCTCTGAGAGATGACCACATATTTGTGCCATTTGCTGTGGAGACTATCGGTCCGTGGGGTCCACGTGCGGTGAAGATCTTAAAGGAACTCCATCCGCGGCTGGCCGTTGCTGCTGGTGATAAAAGGGCTGGTTCTTTTCTCGCTCAAAGGCTAAGTATAGCCATTCAGCGGGGAAACGCAGCCAGCGTCCTTGGTACAATGCCGCGAGGAGTAGGACTGTACGATAATTAAGTTACTAGTTTTAGTTTTTTTTTATTATAGTTTTTAATATTGTTTATAATAATAAAATATAGTTTTCAATGGATATACAGAGTCGATTTCAGGATGTTACAAGTTCAGAATTTAAAGAACTACACAAAAGCCAATTTTAAAGAACTAAAAGCAATTAAATAATTTCCACATAACATTTTTGAAGTCAAGGCTTTACATTTTCTATACACTTTGTCTTAGCACCAACTTCAGGAGCTATCATGTGAAAATTATTTTATTCTGTTGAGTTATTTGAAAAAGACTTTAACTTTTTATTAAAAGTTTAATTTTTATATTAAGTGATGCTTAAAATATATCCTAGTTAGTTTGTTATAAATATTTACACATAAATTATAATATAAAGATTGCCTCACTCAATTTACCAAGCGATCCGTTTCAAACAACTTCGACAGCTCTGACAAGCAGAAGAAAGAAATCCAATTCCTGTACGCCTTCGTACCAAATCAAAGTTTTACCAGTCAACTTATAATTTGATGTTGCTCAAACTTCTTTATTTATATTACATAAAGTTATAAATGCCAGAGTTATTATTCTATAATTTGTATCAGTTCATATGAGAGCCCTGGTACTCGTAGTTTAGGGGCTAAGTACTCGCTGTATATTTTGCAGTACGAGAGCGACCCGGTTCAATCGTCGCCGGTACCAATGAAGCTGTTAATTGCAATTTTAAGTGCCGATTGACGTTCTCGGCGGTGAAGGAAAACATCGCGAGGAACCTGCATGTGTGAGAAATAAAAAAATATTTCTAATACATGTAAAGTCCGCCACCACGCATTGGAGAAGCCTAAATCCCTCTCAGAAATTAGAGGTGGCCTGTTCTCAGCAGTGGGACGTAAAAAGGCTGTAATCGTTATTTTTTTATGTTCCATTAAAGGCCATAAAATCCACTGCTGAAAATAGGCCTCTCCCATAGATTACCTCATAGGAAAGATTTTGCATATTTTGCATATTTGCCACGCTTGGCAGGCGGATTGGCAACAACAGTTTTTTTAATTATTTAAGTTTTTATCAGGAAGATACTGTTGCCCATCTCTAGATTCGTTTCCCTCTATATGTTATAGTGGATATTCTTACACCACCACTACACATCATTTATTAATATGATATATTTCAGAAACAGCTTAGCAGCGAACAGCTCATTCCCAGAAGTTGTATTTGAAAAGCCTTAGTTAAGTAAAAAATATAAACTTTGAGATAACAGACCATGCATATTTACTGGAACTTTCTTGTAAAAGTGTATACAATAGCCATTAATGAATTACTGATTGTGGTCGAGTAACTGGTTAAACAAACACCGATGAGTTCGATTAGGCTAGTTGTTCCTGTGGGGCTTGGAAACCCACGGTGTTCACAGTTCAGAGGAACCCACTTGGCTGGCCTGAGGAGATTGCTCCGAGTGGGCTTGCCTAGCCCACCCTGAATGCGCGTTGGTAACCTGAATCGGGATGGTTGTTCCCTCCTCCTTCCCGTCACGAGTCTAAATTGCGAGTCTAGTGGGGCCGCACCGTTAATGCGGTGGTGGTGGGGCCGTGGATGTGTGCGAAAGCGTTCCCGTGACCCTGCCAATTTGTGATGAAGGTGGAACACCATAGAGTTTAAGCCGGTATGAATCCAACATAATCCCGTCCTTGCACCCGGGAGGCGATTATGCGTAGGCATTTCCCATGTAAAATAGTACTGGTTTCAAATTTAAAAATTGATGTGTACAACCAATGATCTCCTACTAAACATTTATATTATTTACTCAAACAAAGATTGTCATCAGAATGTTGCATTTGTAGACATGGAAAAGTCTATCCCTTTGCTCTAGCTTAGCGAGAAATCGCGATGCGACCAAGCGATGCTGTCGACACTAGATACTGCTACGGTTACAACGGGTCAACATACACCAATTGTAGCTTTATTATCTATACACCCATTATATACGAGTATTAAATAAAATTGAAGTGTCTGTCTGTAATTTTGAAATAACTGTCTTATATTCAGCTGGGGTTATTTGCTTGTTATTAAGACATAAATAACCATTTTTAAAATTTGTGTTCAGGCTAATCTTCGAAATGGCTGAACCGACTGTAATGAAACTTCACGAACAGGTATAAAGCAATGCCAGGATTAATCTTGGCTATATTTTATCCAAAAAAGTTATATATTATTTTTTTAATAAAGGAAAAATTGATAAAATATATGGTCTTTGATTATCTTAAATCTACTTAATGCCACATTAGTAGATCCTATTCAGACAAAACTAGGGTGGGTCGCTAGTATAATATAAAACACAAACTATCTAATACTATGTAAATAACAGATATTTCTTGGTTCTTCGGTGGTTTTATTTAAGTGCCAGCAAGTTGCTAACAATATTTAAGAATTAAGAAGTGTGTACAAACAACTGAGTCATGTCAGAAGTTATTGAGAAGATAGCTGTCAGAGATCTGACGTTTGACACGTTCCATTACAAAATGTCCGCCAGACGTGTAGCTACTCGTATTTCAGCGCAAGAATAGGTTAAACTTTAATAACTATCAAAGAACAGTCTTCATAAACTGGCAGCTCTTTTTTAATTAGATTTCTTAAGATGAAGAAGCTATTGGTGTAATGAATGTAACATTAATGTATGTGCCTGACCATTTTATGTTTTTACGCTTCTAGTATCAGGAGCCGTTCAGGAGGTCGCGCGATACCGGTAGGCGCTAATGTAAACAATGATATCTTTTTAATTTTGTATGCCAGTTATATATAAAATTTATATGCATTGATTTGTTATGAATTAATATATTGAATTCTACTTTATAAATAATAAATTCTATTTTTATAATATTATCAATTTCATTTCAAAATTGCATGACGTAATTTTGCCGGTTTCTTGTGCATAGTGTAAGGATTATGAAATTAAGTCATTATATAAAAAGGTATTTGTTTTGTTTGCATAACAATACAACATTATATCAAAAGAGATTAAAAAACCACACCACCTTAATACTTTTTTTTTCACACAACAAACTTTTTAATATCTACCTCCTTTTACGCGGCAAAACAAAAACATGTTAAAACAATCGAAAATGTTAAATTCGAAAGCGTTTGAGAACGTCACAAAACGGCCTTGTCTTTAATCTATGTTATTCAAAGATAAAAACAGCGTTTTATCTTTGAATAACATAGATTTAAGACAAGGCGTGTTTAATTTCTAAATGGGCACACGGAGTAGGCTGACACACGGGCATGCATAAGCTGTCAACCCCATGCGGGCGTCATGACACTTGAGGGGATATTAAAACACATATTCACATAGTCACCTGGTGGCGGTGGCCCATAGAATACTACATCTATCATCGATTTAGAATTAAAATGCAGATTTGTTTTCACCTCTGAGGATTAAGATGCCTCGTTTTCAGTAACAAGGGTCTATAAGAAAAAACAAATTGATTACCTTGTTTTCCTCGTGATGAATATTTTCAACATCATTACAACTCTTCACAAGTTCACTGCTGAACATATGCCTCCCCCAAGAATCGTTACAAAACACGGTCCTGAACCATCTACATCCATCGACTTCTTGCGCGTCATATCGGGTCATCACTCAATCTAGCCAGACTCTAGAATACGAACAATCCATACGACGACCAATTTATTGACCAATTAATGTCCTCCAGACCGAATTTCGTTCACAACGGCAGTTCAGTCTCAACGTAGACTAGCCATCTGCGCAGGACAGGATTATAGTGCCCGAGTGTATGCACAAGCACAGGAGCACTCTCTATTCCCTCTCTCATAGTCCGATGAGACGGTAATCCGACACAATTGGAGAGAGATTAGACACAGAACCAAAGGGTGATACTGAGAATTTCTTGACAGAAAAATAACTTATTTTGGCACGATCCGAGATTCGAACCCGGGATCTCACGATCAGCAATCGCGGTTTTGACTACTAGACCGATGAAGGAGATTGACCAATTTAAAATGAATAAACACATAATATTTCTTTTAATAAATACAAGAATAATAATATTACAGTAGCTTAAAACTATACATGGTAAAAATTAACTTCTAAGTACACAAAAGGGCTCCAGTCCAATGAAATGCTTGTTTGTTGTTTGTTTCAAACATGAACCTGTAGTGGATATTTGTTGGTCTACGCTATGTTTCAAACAAGACATAAATATAAAAATTTCTATATATTTTTTATAGAATAAGTGTGACAAATGAGCACAAAGCTTACCGGATGTTGAAGTGGGTGCTGTGGCCCATAGACATCTACATTTATCCTAGATTAAGAATCAAAATGCAGATGCGTTGTCACCCCTCAGGACTAAGATGGAATGCCTCGGATCCAGTAAAAAGGGTCTTCGGTTCTTTACTTCTACCTGTGGCAACCCTGATGATAAGTTGTAAACTGTGTAAAAGTGTGAACTGTTGCTTAAGGAAAGGGATGATAAGGAAAAGGAAATAGTTAGCATAATTGCCAAAAATACACAATTGAAATGTGATATGGTTAAGTTACATACAGATTACACAAGTGTTATAAAAGAAAGAGATCAGCTACAGGGAACGGTTAATGAGTTTCACCAATGCAGCAAGGAATATGAGGAAGCTCTCAGGTTTATTGCTGACCGCGTTTAGGTTTATTGTTTCTTGAATGACCGCGGTTGGCGGTCAACCTATCTTCGCTTCACTTTCAAAGACGCTTCCCATTTGTCTTATAATTTCAGCAAAATAATCAAAAACTGTTACTGTGAACCAATACCACTTCCAAGGAAGCATGCAATGTGAAGTATGAAATCCCTGAATTAAGCATCTAACGTCACATTGCATCAAAAATATTCACGAAAAACAAAGAGCTGTTGAAATATTGCTGGATTGGAAACTTGCATTATGAAAAAAGTTTTGAATTAATAAACAGTATCTTCCAGCGCAACTAAAACGTCCGAACCGACAGCCACACTCACGAGTACAGTCGAGAGGAATTCAATCCCGGAAAAGCTCTTATTTATTTTTTGTTTGCTACATACGAGCCTGCTGAGGGCTTGTTTTTCGTTTGAGTTATATTTTGAGATTTGTTCGCGTAGAGTTTTTAAAAATATTAACAATTTTTGTCTCCGTAAAAAAGTCAAGTAACTTCTACATACGGGTAACTATGCAACTGTGAGCGAAGTTCTGTTTTGTTGGGTTTTGGAGCAGTGAAGAGTCCTTTGTGCTGTACGACTGCACATTGGCGAATTTCACATGTCCTCATTATAGTTTTAATGTGGTAGATTTGGAGAAAAAAATATACATTTAACGACCGAAATTTTTATTTTTTACGTCGAAGATAGCTAATTTCATTTCATTTAGTTACATTTTATTTTATTTCTCTACATTTCATACAACATGCAATTTTCTTCGTGATGCGTTAAAAATTTAGATATAAATTTCAGGTGACCTCACAGCTTGCTTAAGGTACTCTAAATTATTCAAAATTAAATATATGAAATTAGATATCTATGTTATCTCGTAATGCAATTATAAAATATCACAGATTCTGTCTTTTATCTACTCACTAGATTCTCACGAAACCCTAAAATTAATAACAGACTCACTGAATGTTCAGTTGAAATGAAATATAAGTAACAGTAAAGTAAAGCCTCAATAATATAGGTCTTTTCTCGCACCGCTACTCAAGTGCGTGTTGGTGGGCTCCACATCTGGATTTTTTTATTCCTCAGATCATGAACGTTTTCCTCACGATGTTTTCACTTAAAATTGCAGTTTACAATTTCATTGGTTTCGGCTTGGATCGAACCCGGACTGCTAGAATACTGCAAAATTTACAAATGATGACGGACTGTAACGCCTGAGTTAATACGGCGTATAAATAAAAAGTGTAAAATTTAAGTAATTCCTAGTGTGAAGGACACGCTTAAAAATAACTTTCAATTCTTGATTGAGAATATGCAGGTGTCTGTGTGCGGCATTCATTGAAATTAGATGGCCTTTGTGTTCCTTTGTCACCCCTGTGAAGAAAATGTGCAAAACATACCTAAGTCTGTTAACTTTCCTATAATTCATACTCATTACTTTTGTTGTGACTTATTCATAAGGCTAAGTTTATCTAAGTTCAGTTCCAGTTTGGAAAGCTACAAAGATATAATTACAGGGTTGAGTCAGGACTGACTCAGGAGGCAGAGGTGACAACGCGTCTATAGCCATCGTTCGAAATTGATTATAAGTTTTCATACGCTGAAGCAGCCACTTGCAAGTACAGTAGGGCCTCGATAATCCGAACACCCAAAATTTACACCCTGTTCGGATTAACGAGGCGTTCGGATTATAGTATGTAGATATTATATCAACTTCAGGGTCAGTCATTCAGATCTTGGCCAGAAGTTTCCTCTAGTTTGAATAACGAGGGCCACAAATGTTTTCAAGATTTTTTGATCAGATTTAAGGACACTAATTGCCAACATGAGCCAGAGCAAATACAGCATTTTTCAAAGTGTGTCTTTTCTAAGAATTTTAGATAATGTACATTTTGAATGAATGAACAATGTGTTTTTTGTATGTCACTTTAATGATCCGGATTATATTTTGATCCGTTCGCTGAATTAAGGCTGTACAATTAGGCGGCATGTATAGAACAGTGAAATTTTCGTCAATCGACCGCAGATCTTCTTCTGATCAGCACTGTGATATTCTGTGAGACAGGGGCTTGCACGAGCAGGGGGTCGTTCGGATTCTGGTTGTACAATCTTGTTTTCGGATTATCGGGGTTCAGATTATCGAGGCTCTACTGTCCCATCAGGTGGAATATTTTTTTTATTTGCTTTTTAAGGGAAACACACAGTACAATAATAAATTACATTATAAAACATACAAAAGTAATCCTAAAAACCAATGAAGTTTCCACAGATATTTAATACATAATAAAAGCTTGCCATCACAATATTATGTTGTAAAAAAAATAAAAAATATAAAAAAATAAAAGAATAAAACTAACTAAATGGTATTTATAAATTATGAACTCGTTAATCAGTCTCTGGAATGTTTTTTTAAATGCCACGAGCTATCCAGCCAGCTTCTTCATCTCCAGTCTTTGTTTCATTCATTCATTACAGCCTTTCACAAGTCTACTGCTGAACTTAGGTCTCGCTCAAAGAACGCCACAAAGCACTGTACTGAGCCACCTGCATCCACCGACTTCCTGCATGTCTTACCAGCTCGTCACTCCATCTAGTGGGGGGCCGCTCTTCACTTTAGTTACCGGTACGAGGCTGCCACTCGAGAATCTTTCTTCCCCATCGATGGTATGTTCTTCGATCTATATGGCCAGGCCATTGTCATTTCAGCTTACTTATCCGATGGGCTATATTTTTTTTTAATAGGATAAGGTTGACAAACAAGCACACAGTCCACCTGATGGTAAGTGGTTGCTGTGGCCCATAGACATCTACATCTATCCTCAATTACGAATTTAAATGCAGATGCGTTGTCACCCGTGAGGACTAAGATGGAATTCCACGTTTCCAGTAAAAAGGGTCTCCGGTTCTCCACACTCACCATACCAAACACAGCAGCGTTAAGCTCCTATTTTACGCTGGTATTCTGTGAGAGCGTGGTCCTTCCCCGGTCGAGCCGACCCATTCGTGCTACGACTATACTACTTATACAGCTGTAGTATGGCTCTACCACGTAAAAAAATGCCAGCAGTGAAGGACCACGTATCAGATTCATATGTCATAACAACAACTGGTTGTACAATCTTGTTTTCAAGTTTTTCACAAATTCTATAAATTTATTGCATAATTTTAAAAGCAATTTGTAAAGCGCTTAATGAGAAAGTGCTTTAATAGTTCGCTCCGTCTCGCGGCATTGTGTCAGACTAATGAGTTTTCAACAATGAAATGATTCCCGTATACAGTATAGCCAAACGACTGTAGTCAATGACAGAGATAAAATAAATAAGGAAAGGGCGAAAGTCAATGGCGTAGATAAAATAATTAGATAATTCTTTATTGAATTTTAAAGCAATTTCTACCTGATAAACCACTAGGGAAAGTATATTTAAACTTAGTATTTAAAAGGTTAAGTTATCATTATCATTACAGCCCTACACAAGTCCACTGCTGAACATAGGCCTCCCCCAAGGAATGCCACAAAGCACGGTCCTGAGCCACCTGCATCCATCGACTTCCTGCATGTCTTACCAGGTAGTCGTTACATCTAGTGGTGGGACGCCCTACACTTCGTCTGCCGGTACGCAGCCGCCACTCGAGAAACTTTTTTCCCCATCGGTTGTCGGTTCCTCGAGCTATATGGCCGGCCCATTGCCACTTTAGCTTACTAATCCGTTGGGTTATATCGATCACTCTGGTTCTACTGCGGATATCCTTATTTCTAAGTTCATCACGCAGTTAAACCCCGAGCATAGCCCTCTCCATAGCTCGCTGAGCGACCTTGAGCTTCCTCATACGGCCAGTAGCGAAGGACCACGTCTCAGTTCCATAGGTCATCACTGGCCACACGAACTGGTTGTACAGTCTCGTTTTCAAGTTTTGAGGTATACCTGACGAGAAGATGTGCCATAATTTCCCGAATGCTGCCCAGCCGAGTTGAATCCGTCGATCGACATCTCGGTCGAAGTTGGACTTACCTAGTCGGACTATTTGTCCCAGGTAAACATACTCGTCAACAACTTCGAGCTTAGTGCTCCAAACAACTACCGGCATAGGTGTGACATGGACGTTATACATAATTTTTGTTTTGTGCATGTTCATCTTAAGACCTATCCGTTGGGAGATACTATTAAAGTCATTGAGCATAATGCTTAGGTCCCCCAGCGATTCTTCCATAAGAACTATATCATCGGCAAATCGAAGGTAAGTGATGTACTCATCTTTGATGTTAATACCGTATCCTTTCCAGTCCAGTAGCTTGAAAACTTCTTCCAATGCAGCGGTGAAGAGTTTCGGGGATATAACGTCACCCTGTCTTACACCTGTCTGCAGTTGGATAGGTTTCGTACTCTGGTTCTCTACTCGGATAGCCATCGTAGCCCTACTGTGCAAACACTTCAGTACTTCGATATACCGACAGTCAACTTGGCACCGCTGAAGGGACTGCAGCACCGCCCAAATTTCGACGGAATCAAAGGCTTTCTCATAGTCCACGTACGTCAGACATATGGACAACAATTTTAGCCATATGTCATGTTCAATATAGATTATACTCCTCGGACTTCTGTACTATTTTCCGAACGGTATGAATGTGGTCTATGGTTCTAAAGCCTTTTCGGAAACCGGCTTGTTCGGGAGGCTGGATGTCATCGAGTCTGCATGCGAGATGATTCGTAATGACTCTCAAAAACAGCATGTAGACGCGACTCGTAAGGGAAATCGGTCGGTAGTTCTTCAAAAGAGCTTTGTCACCTTTCTTGAAGAACAAGGCAATCGCAGGTCTGCTTCACGCCTCCGGTGTAGTGCCACCATGGATGACGAAATTAAAGAGCATCCGAAGGACTTCAAGTACCGGTTTCCCACCCGCTTTCAGAAGCTCCGCTATAATTCCGTCCTCGCCTGGGGCTTTGCCGTTTTTAAGGTGCTGGAGAGCCATTCTAATCCAGCTCAGACTGACGTCCGGGATATCATCGGAATAGTGTCGGATAAGACTTGCTCTTGGATCGTTACTCACACTTGCATGTGGCTTTAACAATGCCAATGATGATCACTCAAAATCTCAGGTATCCCGGAAACGATGCTGCCACACTAAGTCTTCAGCTTCGACAGTTAGCTCTTTCTGGCAGACAGATCTCTAGCAAAGACTTTGGAGCCCGTGTTCCGCTCGATTGCTTCTTTAATACGAGCTGAATTGAAGTTGCGTAAGTCCCGCCGCATGCATTTGGGGATCTATCTGTTCAGTTGTCTGTACGCTGACTAATCTGCTGAAGACTGCAGCTTCATATCCCGTCTAACAGCCATGAGATTAAGAGTGTGATCGGAGAGTTTTGTGTTCTTCTGCGGCGGGTTTTGCAAAACTTAGCTCCAACCGCATGGACAGTTTCCACGAGCTTGTCATTCATATCGTCCACTGCATTGCAATCTTCTAGGCACTGAAAACGGTTTTGCAGTCGAGCTGAAAGGTTAAATAAAACTAGTTTTACAGATTTCATCGCGTATATTAAGTTATTTTATATTCCCGACGTTTCGAGTACTTTACAGCACCCATGGTCACGGGGGGGACTGAGGTATTTCACGTCCCAATGTCATAGTTAACATCACACATCACTCTGGCAGTACAGCAGGCACTCGCTCGACTGTGGCCGGCTTCACTCGTTCACTGTGACGTAGGCGCGGGACCCGAAGCTTATTGTCGTGCAAAACTTGCTTGACGTGTTGGAGCTCGGCGGCCAGGTGTTTACTGTCACAGATCCCTAGTGCTCTCTGAAACAAAGATTTACCCACGGTAGCTAACTGTGAAGGATGGATTTGAGTGTCACCGTTTAAATATCTATCTGTATGGGTCTTTTCTCTCTAACTTAACGTTTACGTTCAGTGTGCCCCTCACCATTCGGTGATCGCTGCCGGTTTTCACTCCCGCGATCACTGAGACATCACTGAACAGTTGTCGTCTAGTCGACATAATGAAGTCAATCTCATTTTTTGTCAAACCGTCGGGGCTCGACCAAGTCAACTTCCTGTGGGGCCGCTTCTGGAAGAAAGAGTTTGGCATAAATAGTCTCCTTTTCTCCATGAAGTCGGCCAGCTGCTGGCTCCTTGGGTTCCGTTGCCCTATTCCAAATTTCCCAACCTTCATCTCAACGTTCTCTCTTGCGCCTAGTTTTGCGTTGAAGTCTCCCATTAATACCGTATAGTGGGTTTTGTAGGAACGCATGGCTCTAGATATATTCTCATACATTTCCTCCACGTCCTCATCGGGATGTGCCGAGGATGGTGGGTAAACCTGTATGACCTTCAACAGAAACAGAAACAGAAACTTTTTTATTCAATATACATTATACGAGAAATAATACTTATTGAAAGTCACTCTTTTGTTTAATTACCACTGGTTCGAAAAAAAACCTCTGTCCTGGCAAGAACCAGCAAGAAACCCAGCGGGACCTTTTTTTTAAATAATAGCTTACAATCATGTATCTTACACAATTAACCACACAAAACAAATTAGAAATAGCCTGCTAGCAATCACCTCATTCCCAGGGGTTATTATAACTCTTTTTATACAAACTTTGTTTAATAAAGTTTTTGAACTTTGAGCAGGTCAAATTTTGTATATTGCTCTTATGGCCCTCTTCTGTTAAACAAATATAATTTCAGTGTCAGTCGCGTGTCCCCATAGCAAAATGCCATACGACATTATGCTATGGAAATAGCTAAAGTTAACAAGTCTAGCTGTTTCCACACTGGTAAGATTTCTAATCTTTTTTACAGCATATGCTGCAGAACTAAGTCTGCTTGCTAACTTTGATATATGGGGGCTCCATTGAAGCTTCGCGTCTAGTGTTATTCTAAGAAAATTGGTGGTATCGAAAAGACTCAGTTCCTCCCCATTTAATATTACATTATTATTTAAATGTTAGACATTTGGAGTTATGAATTTCATACATTTAGTTTTAGTGCCATTTAAATGCAAGTTATTAACATTAAACCAGTTTACTAATTTAGATATAGCATTATTTATTTCGTCATATTTTAATAATTGTCGTTTTAATTTGAAAATTAATGAAGTGTCATCAGCAATTAATACTATATTATGGTTATCCCCTACTATGTAAGGTAAGTCATTAATATATACAAGAAACAGAAAGGGGCCGAGAATTGAGCCTTGAGGCACGCCCATTTGCACTACCGACCCGGAAGAGCTCAACTATTAATGACAACTTTTAGCGTTCTGTTACTTCTCACTCAGTAGTGTTGTAGTTTCCTGATTAATGTTTTATGGTGACCACAATTGAAGGCTTTTGATAGGTCACAGAATATACCCAAAGCATCCTGTGAATTTTCCCATGCATTGAAAATATATTTAATCAGCTCAACACCAGCATCATTTGTCGAGCGACCCCTTGTGAAACCGAATTGATTTTTATGAAGTAAAATTATTTACATTAAAAAAAAAAACATTTGATCAAGAATATTTTTTTCAAAAATTTTACTAAGTGTTAGCAAAATTGGAGGGGTCTAACCAGATTTAAATAAAGGTATTACTTTACTATGTTTCATTAAATCAGAAAACACACCATATTCGATACTAGTAATAAAAATAATAGCTAGTTGAAAACTGTGTTGTTGCAGAAATCATTCAACTTCGATGAAAATACCTATAATCAGTATTACTACTCGCCACTCTCCCCATCTCCACGTCCCATCTCCATGTCACACCTATGCCAGTAGTTGTTGGGAGCACTAAGCTCGAAGTTGTTGACGAGTATCTTTCCTTGGGACAAATAGTCGGACTAGGTAAGTCCAACTTCAATCGAAAGGTCAATCGACGGATTCAACTCGGCTGGGCAGCGTTCGGGAAATTACGACACATCTTCTCGTCAAGTATACCCCAAAACCTGAAAACTAGATTGTACAACCAGTGCGTGTGGCCAGTGATGACTTATGGATCTGAGACGTGGTCCTTCACTGCTAGCCGTATGAGGACGCTCAAGGTCGCTCAGCGAGCTATGGAGAGGGCTATGCTCGGAGTTCTCTGCGTGATAAACTTAGAAATGAGGATATCCGCAGTAGAACCAGAGTAACCGGCATAGCCCAACGGATTAGTAAGCTGAAGTGGCAATTGGCCAGCCATATAGCTCGAAGAACCGACAACCGACGGGGAAAAAAGGTTCTCGAGTGGCAGCCTCGTACCGGTAGGCGAAGTGTAGGGCGACCCCCCACTAGATGGAGTGACGACCTGGTAAGACATGCAGGAAGTCGATGGATGCAGGTGGCTCAAGACCGTGCTTTGTGGCATTCCTTGGGGGAGGCCTATGTTCAGCAATGGACTTGTGAAGGGCTGTAATGATGATGATGACTCTCCCCTCAAGAAGAGAGTGATGAGATCGTCATTAATCTGAGTAGTATCGGTAACAAAATATCATGAATAGCAATACAATAATCGTAGATCTTCAAGGATTCAAAAATAACAAAAATGAATTTATAGTAAGAGAATTTGCTATAGCCACCCTAGAGTACACCAAAATATTCCTAATTAAACCTCTTCATTCAAACCTCCTCAAATTTAAATTCAACATCTTAATTCCATAAACACTAAAATTCAATTTACTATGGAGTTAGAGGCAAATAATTCTTTAGCTTTCCTAGATGAGTTAGTCATTCGAAATCCTAACAACACCATAGGTTATGCTGTGTATAGAAAAAAGACCCATACAAACCGATATTTAAATGGTGAATCCCACCATCATCCTTCACAGTTAGCAACCGTGGGCAAATCTTTGTTACAGAGAGCACGAGGGATCTGTGACAGCAAACACCTGGCCGCCGAGCTTCAGCACGTCAAGCAGGTTCTGCACGACAACAAACTTCGGGTCCCGCGCCTACGTCACAGTGGCCGAGTGAAGCCAGCCACAGTCGAGCGTGTGCCTGCTGTACTACCATATGTCAGAGGTGTCACAGACAAGATTGGCTACATCTTGAAGCGAGCTTCTATTAGAACATTCTTCAAGCCGCCGAAGAAGATTAGTCAGTTCTTACCATCCGTCAAGTGCAATATTCCTCTACAAGATGCAGGAGTGTACAAGCTTGATTGTGAATGTGGTCTCTCATATATAGGGAAACAAAACGATCTATTAAAACCCGCGTAAAAGAATTTGATAGGGACATTTATAAGAGTTTTTCTGTCATTAATAATTATACTGCTTCTATTGAGCAGTATAATCATTTGACATTTAATTTGGAATCAGTTCCAACTAATTTCTCTTCTCTTATTTCCTCAAAAAAAAACGTTACCTCCACAGTAGGATTTTCTCCAGTATCGCAGGGGCAGTTTTAGATTACACAAGGACAAACATCCAGACCCAGAACAATTATTTGTAGGCCATACAAATACTTGTTCCGTGCGGGATTCGAACCCGCGGCCCTTAGCGCTGCAACTCATTGCTAAGCCACTGCGCCACGGAACCGTCGGATTTAAATTAGTGAATGCGACAATAGAGGCAATCTCTAGCAATAATAAGAGTTTAATTAATTTAGAATGCAGCCCACAAATAAGTAATAAAAAATTTACACCTGGTGCATCAAAATTTACAAGGCATGATGGGCAAAGAATTGGAAGTTGAATTGTTTTTAAATAGTAACAACATACATATCCTTTGTATTACTGAACATTGGCTAAAATATTATAATTTAATGTTTAATTTAAAAGTATGGTATTATGCTATGGGGCACGACTGATACTGAAATTATATTTGTTTTACAGAAGAGAGTCATAAGAGTAATCTATGATTTAAAACCTAAAGAGTCGCTCCGACAAAAATTTAAGGAAATTAATATATTAACTTTGGCCTCTCAATACATTTATGAAAATGTAATATACGTACAC
>JAGSMP010001969.1:0-35454 GCA_029286625.1 Parnassius orleans
TTATAAGAGTTTTCTGTCATTAATAATTATACTGCTTCTATTGAGCAGTATAATCATTTGACATTTAATTTGGAATCAGTTCCAACTAATTTCTCTTCTCTTATTTCCTCAAAAAAAAACGTTACCTCCACAGTAGGATTTTCTCCAGTATCGCAGGGGCAGTTTTAGATTACACAAGGACAAACATCCAGACCCAGAACAATTATTTGTAGGCCATACAAATACTTGTTCCGTGCGGGATTCGAACCCGCGGCCCTTAGCGCTGCAACTCATTGCTAAGCCACTGCGCCACGGAACCGTCGGATTTAAATTAGTGAATGCGACAATAGAGGCAATCTCTAGCAATAATAAGAGTTTAATTAATTTAGAATGCAGCCCACAAATAAGTAATAAAAAATTTACACCTGGTGCATCAAAATTTACAAGGCATGATGGGCAAAGAATTGGAAGTTGAATTGTTTTTAAATAGTAACAACATACATATCCTTTGTATTACTGAACATTGGCTAAAATATTATAATTTAATGTTTAATTTAAAAGTATGGTATTATGCTATGAGGGCACGCGACTGATACTGAAATTATATTTGTTTTACAGAAGAGAGTCATAAGAGTAATCTATGATTTAAAACCTAAAGAGTCGCTCCGACAAAAATTTAAGGAAATTAATATATTAACTTTGGCCTCTCAATACATTTATGAAAATGTAATATACGTACACAAAAATAAAAGTAGTTATACAAAAATAAGTGATATTCATTCTGTAAATACTAGGAACAGACACAAGCTAGTAGTACCAGTTACTCGACTCCACCGAGTCAATAATTCATTCTTGGGGTATACGCTTTTACAACAAAATCGCAGAAAATATACAAAATTTGACCTGCTCAAAGTTCCAAAACTTTATTAAACAAAGTTTGTATAAAAAGGGTTATTATAATATTAAGGAATTTATGGATGATAATAACCCTTGGGAACGAGGTGATCGGTACCAAGCTATTTCTAATTTGTTTTGTGTGTTTAATTGTGTAACATATATGATTGTAAGCTGTTATTTAAAAAGAAAGTCCCGCTGGGTTTCTTGCTGGTTCTTGGTTCTTACAAGGACAGAGTTTTTTTTCGAACCAGTGGTAATTATACAAAAGAGTGACTTTCAATAAGTATTATTTATAATCTATATTAATCAAAAAGTTTCTGTTTCTCTGTTTCTGTTTCTTCGATGGTAATATAAATATTAAGTTTTTTTACCTGCTTGGGTAGCATGAGGTACTATTGTCAACAACAAAAATGTTGTCTAGGTAAAGCTACAGTCAAATACTTTCAAAAACTTTGCAATGTGCACATCAGAAAATTGTAAAGAATTTTGTGATTAAAATACGTCAGGCTAGGCTGCATAGTCCAAGACCTTTGCCTAAGTTAATTGGTAAATCGTAAAAACAAATCTTTGACACATAAGCATAACTGAAAGTTGACAATTATTGTCAGTTGATTATGACATTTCTAGGCTTACCAGATTTAACAAGAGCAGGAAACTACGAATCTAGCAGAATTACTACCTTAAAATGACATCTTCACTCGTTTTTAACATATTGAAAATAACACATAATATATTATAAAGATAGAAAGTGAAATTGCAGTGCGCTCCATGAAGAATTTTTAACTAATAATGTATTTATTAATAATGATTATTTCGAAAAATAGTTCTTGCGATTTTATTTAGAATAGAATAGAATGGATTACATGTGTAATTCTTATTGAAAGTCATTTTTTACTTTACCACTGGTTCGAAAAAAAAAACCTCTGTCCTGGCCAGCAAGAAACCCAGCGGGACTTTTTTTTAAAGTAAATTTTACATTAATGGTTGTACAAACTATTTAATTACAAAATTTATTTTAGAAACTGCTTGGTAGCGACCACCTCATTCCCAGGGGTTATTATCAATCATGTATTCATTTACACTATAATAATCATTTTTATACAGTTTCAGCAACAAAACATTTAAACTTGGTAATAGAAAGAGCCTGTACACTTTCCGGGACCTTGTTGTAATAGCGTATACATTGCCGCAAGAATGAATTACTGACTCTGTGGAGTTGAGAAACTGGTATCACTAGCTTGTGTTTGTTCCTAGTGTTTACAGAATGTATATCACTTTTTTTACTAAATTCTTTATGCAAAACTGTACTTGTTACTTGTACTGTACTAAAAATTTCTTTATGCAAACCTGTACTTCATTCGTTAGGAAATTAATTTATTGCACAGTTAGTTTCTACTGTTTAGTCTACGCAAGACACGCAATTTGTGTTCTTTGCAAAAAACTTATATCTATAGGATCAAGAACATTGCATAAGTGATAAAAGTTTGACCGAGGAAGCAACACAAGTATTCACTCAGGGGACGCTCAATGTGAGAATTGCAAAGCAATTCTATATAATATACTGGAGTAGTTCATACCATAGCGTTATTCAGGCTTCGGTTATTTTCACTCATGATGAGACGATTGCGCCATCACAAAAGTTTAAGTAATTTCTTTGCCAGTAGTAAGGTTCTTTGCCAGTAGTAAGGCAATACTGGTAGGTTCGATATTGTTAAAAAGTACCCAAATACATATTATATGTAATTTTCTAAAAGCAATGTTGAATATATAAGTGCATCACATTTCATGTAACAAGGGTTGCTACTTTTTTTTGAACAAATACAGTATTTTTTCCAAAAAAGATGCAAAAATATAGTACTTTGGGAAATTCAGGAAAAAAATACATATTTATTTTTAATCTTTATGTATTTTTTTTTTTCATATATATTTGTAATTGCTCTTCGCTTTGGCCATCAATGATCTATTATTACCTTTAAAATAAATTACAATTCATTTTTAATGTTAATAAAAGCTCTATTTCTTTCTTCTTTCAATTTTGAGGACATAATGTACAATGTACAATGCATATCATAGTAGGTTCTGGGAAAACAATCTGGTAACATAATATATCTGTCAACTTTCTGACTATCTGTGTGAGAGCTGAGAGCAGTGTAAGGTAGTATCTATTCGTAATTTATCTTTTTTTCTAATTTACTGTATGTTCATTTTATAGTAAAATCCAAGAGTATAGAGTAAAATACTTGTAAATAAAAAGTGAAGTTTGTAGAAAATTAAAAAACTGTGTTTGTGTGTAATAAATGTGCTGAAATAATGCCGCTAAATGCAGACGACATCGCTAAACGTTATCCAATTCATTGGCTTGTTTGGAATAACGAGCATAAAGAACTCAAAAACTTATTGGAAGCCAATAAGGTATGCATGATGCTATCATTGAATATGTAGCATAATTTAGTATATAATAAATTCTTGTAGTGTTTAATTGTTAATTATTACTAATACTTAATATATAATACTTAATTAATTTAAAAAAAATTGTTGGTGGTGTAGCTAGGCGGCGTAGCGGCGTTATGCAGTAAAAATTGAAATTGATATGTCGTTGTTGCTGAATATTTAAATTAGCCCGTACATAACAAAAATTCATCAGATTTATTATTATTTTTGGGTTTGGTTTGAAATTAAGTCGCCTGAATTTGAGGATTCTATCACTGTGGGGGGGTCAAGGGGATCTGAAGCACCCCATGCGATTGTTGCTGCCGGAGTAGCGTCGAAGTATTTTTAATAATTTTTTAAAATATTGGTAAATCACTAACTAAACGTGAGATAGAACGTACATTTAACTAAATTCTAACGTTTTTGATGTTGAATCTGTCAAAGTCATCTCAAAAATGATAAAAGCGTATAATGGTTCGCTAGGCTGGCGGGACATTTTGTTGACAGTGACAGATATACTTTACGTCATTCCGTTGCTTCCATAGAGTAAAGTGTAGAGTAATAAGTGAATGCGCTCCATAACGTTTTTATCTGCCTCCTCCTGTTTATCGACGACTTCGCTGAGCTTTGCTAATTTTGCAAATATCCTTTTTTATAAATGGTGGCAGCTATAAATTATGTTTGTAAATTGAAGTAATTATAAAAGTTAATATTTTGGTGTTTTATTGAGTGCAAGAACAAGCGAAGCGAGCTCGTGACTTGGGGCACCCCGACTCAGACAGGTTAGGTGAGCGAGCAAAGCGAGCGAATAGACCCCGCCATCCCCTTCGTGGTTATTTTTTTATTTGGCGGGGCTCCGTCGACCGAGCTTCCCTCGACTGCGCCACATTGAGTGGTGTTGGGCTACCCTCCCCAACTCTCTCCCCCCATAAATCAGGTTTATATTGTCAAAAACATTACGAAAACATATCAATCAATCAATCATTTATTAATTCAAAAACATGGGCATTACAGGATGTCACACAAAATTAATCAAAAAGAGATTTTTAAAAATGTATAAAAAAAAAACTAAGCACGTCCGGCAGGGGGGCGAAGTGGGGGGCGACTCTACAAGTCCCCCCCCTCCTTCCCCCCACCACCCCCAATTCTGGCGGCTTAATTTCAAATCTTACCCTTATTTTTTATAAGATATTAAGATTTATTTTAATTTTATATTATTATTAATATATTAATGAGCTTTATAGGCATTTTTTGGGGAAGTTCAGCAGTGGACTTGTGATGGGCTCTAAAGCTGATGATGATGAACTAATGAAAAAATGACTTTCAGGATATTTGTAATTAGACATCATTTAAGTTGTAACATCATCATCATTTTGGTTAGCTTTAGACGTTGGTTATTACTTTTTATAAAAGTTTGATTTTTTATCCTATTGAGTACTAAGGAATATCGCAAGTTCAAGGTGAGAACTAGAATGTCATGTCATGCCCTAAAGACTATGATTTTAACTACAAATTTATATGAGACCACCCCCTATTTAATAAAAGAAATATTAAAATTGGTTTTAAACAAAGTAGTTATGTTGAACATTAATATGTCAATAAAGTCGCTATTTTAAAATTCTTCTTCTCCATTTTCTGCCCTTAAGACTGGTATTTTCTTTTCAAATTTATATGAGACCATCCCTGAAGTATTACCTATTTAATAAAAAGAAATATTATAATTGGTTCCTAAATGAAGAAGTAATAATGAACATTAATAAAAAAAATGACATCTATATAAATAAATTGATAGAGAGGATAGATTTCAATTAGGTTTTATAAGTTTTATTTCTTAGACACTTGGCCCTTATCTAAAAAAAAAATTATTGCGATATCTTCATTTAATATAAAGTCATTAAAGTTTTAAGAAACAACGAGACTTTGCTTTGAGGTTAAGTGAGAGATACAAGTGTCGTAGTTATTTCCCTTAAATTTATTGTTTTTTAAGTGCTGTTGAGTTACTATAGTTAATTTTTTTGTCTTGGTGGTTGTTTTAACATCTGTAGATTAGTAAGTGTTCTTAGTTGTGCCGTTTTTATGTAAGTTTTAGTTGTAGAAATATAATGGAGGACGAACCTCCTGATCCCGAAAGGGTTCGCAATGACTCCTTTCCTTTACCCATTGATAATGTAGAACCTATTAACCGTAAACGCGCCCAAGTAAGTAATGGGTCTGGCCATCCACAAAAAATAGTTATTACTGATCCAAACCAACAGTTTCCTTCAATACAATCCTCATATACCCATCCTGATTTTATTAATAAAAAAGTGAAGTACTCTCAAGATGATACCGCTCCTTTTCAAGTTCACATAAGTAAAATGCCAAATGATCAAGTGTCCGGAGTAACTCTTAAACCAATTAAATTCGGTCACTTTCTGTATCATAATAATATTAAAAATATAGTTTGTGACGGAATCAAAAAAGTTGGACGAAACAGGATATCGGTTGAGTTTAAAACAGCAGCAGATGCAAACACTTTTATTGATCACCCAGCTCAACAGAAATAAATATGAAGCAACTATTCCCTCGTATAGTATCACTCGTATGGGGCTAGTCAGACAAGTTCCCATAGAGTGGACATTAGAAGAATTAATTGCAGCTATAGAAATTCCCTCTGGATATGGTGCAATAATTAAAGCTCGCCGACTCAATAGACGATCAGTGAGTGACAGTAATAGTGTTTCATGGGTTCCAACTCAGACAGTAGTCCTAACTTTTTCTGGACAAAAACTTCCACCCCATATTTACTGCTTTTACACCTCTATGCCAGTAGAAAAATATGTTTTGCCACTCATTCAGTGTTATAAGTGACGTCAGATTTGGTCATGTTACTTCCTAGTGCAGATCATCTCCTCGCTGCTTTGTATGTGCACAGAATAATGATGGTTTATCTTGTACTACGCAAACTCCTATGTCCACGTCTATTCTGCTCAGGACCCCAGGCAGCTCAGGACACAGCAAAGACCCTACCTGCCCTGAACATCTAAGGCAAAATCTATTAAACTAGTTATGTCACAAGAAAATATATCATATTTAGAAGCTGCAGCTAGATTCCTCTGGTATGAAGATCCTTTGCTGACACAACAAAAGCCGCCTCGTAATTCTTCTCAACAGACCCCTTATCCCATAAGTGACTGTCTTTTAACTCCTTCGGCACAGACTTCACAATCTACATCATATAAAAAACAATCTTTATTCCTCAAGCGTACTTACAGCCAATCATTAAATTCTGGATATGATAAGCCAGCCCATCAGGCAATCGTTGAGAATCCTACTTCTTCCCTTCCAAATGGGTGTGCTTTACTGGGGAATGACAACATTTCTAATAATGATAACTTCTGTGAACTTATGATATCAATGTTAATTAACATGATTTCCCGTTTCAGTGATGCAGAACTTCCCCTCAGTTTACGTCAAAAACTTACTCAGCTTACTTCTATAACTAGCAACATTCACAATTCTACAATGGAATTGCCGGAGTATCAAACATAAAAAGAATGAACTTATCTTTCTTATTTACAAATTTAGTCCACTTGTTCTTGCCATCCAGGAGATGTGGCTTAGACCTGACTCCCAATTTAGGATATCAGGTTATTCATGCCTTCGGGATGATAGGAGCGATGGACATGCTGGTTCCTCTATTCTGATCTCAAAAAAAATTACATATTCTTCTATACCTCTTCCTTCCCACAGCTCCTCAATTAATGCTGATGCAGTCAAGGCCCTCAACATATCTTTTCTGTCTGTATACATTCCTGATCCTAATGTTACCATCTTAAATGAACTTCTTAATCTTATTTCTTCTTTAACCCCTCCTGTTGTCATCATGGGAGATTTTAATATTCACCATACTTCATGGGGCTCACATTACTGCGATTCTCTATCATCTACATTTCTAGATATGATAGACGACTTAAATCTTTGTACCCTAATGATGGTTCTCCTACCCGCCGTGTTTCACCTTCTCAGAACGTAAAGTGCAGTGGACTTGACTCTTTGCTCTCCTGGCTTAGTTTACCTTCTATCATGGAAAACACTACCAAATTCACATGGTAGTGATCACTATCAATTTTATTACATCTGTTAACTCTACAAGAGCAAATTCTGAATTCAACCGAGGTTAAAATATAATTTATCAAAGGCAGACTGGCATCAATATTCTTCTGTCTTAGATCAAGCAATATCAACAACTCCTTCTTTGCATCATGAAAATGTACATTCAGTCTATTCAAAATTCAAAAATGCATTATTATCTTCCGCCAGTAAGACTATTCCTTTAAAACAACCTTACAGAAACAATTTGGCCTCGCCTCCTTGGTGGGACCACGATTGCACATCTGCTTGCAAAAAAAGAAAAGAGGCTGAACAAAAATACTCTTTATCAATGACCATGGAAAACTACATTTCCTATAAACAAATAGCAGCTGAAACAGTAAAATTGCTGTCTCAGAAGAAAAAAACTGGCTGGCATAGGTTTTGTTCTACCTTATCTCCTTCACACCACCTTCTCTAGTCTGGAAAAACATTAAAAGATATCGCTGTTCTAAGGCAGTTGAACAAAATGTATCTTCCAATGATCCTTCAATTTGGCTTGAAAATTTGCATAATCTTGCCCTCCTGCAGCGCCCACGCTGAATGTTTAGTTTTAATTCTCCTTCTATACAATCCCCAGATGAATTTGATGTCCCCTTTCTTACGAGGACTTTCTTATTTACAGTTCTTCAGTCTTAAGGACTCCTCTCCAGGAGTAGATGGGATTCCTTACTCATTCATAATTAAAAGCAGTAAAAAAACTAAAACTATATTTCTTGACATTCTGAACCACATTTTTGACTCTGGAATTCCTCCCAAAGAATGGAAGACCCAAATAATACTTCCTATTCTCAAACCGGGTAAAGCCAGTGAAGACTTTTCAAGTTACAGACCTATTGCACTGTCATGTACAATGGCAAAGATACTGGAACATCTGATAAAAAATCGCTTAGAATGGTTCCTAGAGAGTAAGGATTTTTTACCAAAAAGCCAATTTGGCTTTCGAAAAGGCTTAAGCACTATGGATAGCCTCAGTACACTAGTGACTGACATACACATTGCTTTTTCTAAAAATGAATACCTTGTTGGAGTCTTTCTCGATGTTTCATTCGCATACGACAATGTACTTCTTCCTGTACTCAGGCAAAAAATGCTAAAGCTGAGTATACCAGTGAAGATAGTAAACTATATATCAAACTTTTTCTCTTCTCGGTCTATTTTAATAAATTTTCAAAACTCACTACTCCCTCCCCGACATATTTGGAAAGGTCTTCCACCAGGCTCAGTCCTCAGTCCTATTCTCTATACTATCTACACTTTCGATTTAGATCTTGCAGTCAATTCATTTTGTAATGTCTTACAGTATGCAGATGATTTAGCCCTATATATTTCTACAAACAACCTGACTACAGCTAATTCCCGGTTAAATTCTACCATGGAATATTTACAGTGCTGGTTAACTGATCATGGTCTATCTCTCTCTGTTTCCAAAAGCAGTATAGTGATTTTTACTCGCCATAAGAATGTCCCTAATATTCCAGTTTTATATAAAGGCTTATCTATTCCCATTCGGGACAAGGTGAAATTTTTAGGTATGGTACTAGACAATAAATTATCTTTTACACACCGCATTGAGTACATTTCTAAAAAGTGTGAGAAGAATATAAATATTCTTCGTTCTCTTTCAGGAGTATGGTGGGGATCTCACCCCTTTTCACAAAACTATTATTATTATACAATGCTATAATTCGTAGTCATTTAGATTACGGATGCTTTCTTTTAGAGCCATGCAATAAATCATCACTTAAAAGTCTAGACAAGATACAGTATAAATGTCTCCTCATTATAATTGGTGCAATGAAATCTTCCCCGATTAATGCCCTTCAAGTAGAGTGTGTTGATCCTCCTCTCAACATAAGAAGACAATATCTTTCAGACAGATTCTTCTATAAGATCTGTCAACTCTCTTCTCATCCCCTAATTTCCAAGCTACACCTCCTCTCAGAATTCTTATCTTCAAGTAGGTACTGGCTCCATAAAGATTGTCCACATTTATTTAATAGCTTAGTCTCATTCCTACAAATTCCTGGGCTCATTTTCTCATGCAATACAAGTCCACTCTTTAATACTCCTTTCAAAGCTATTATATATCAACCTAACATTCACCTTGACCTAGATATTAGAAAAAGTTCCCTGAGGCAGAATTAAAATTAAAAAGCCATAGAGAAAAATTGGAAAGATTGGATGACCATGTATACAGATGCATCCAAAATTACTGACGATGGCTGTACTGGTGCAGCTGTCTGGATCCCCAGGTTTAAAATAATCCTCAGCTTTAAGTGCCCTTCATTATGTTCCATTTTTACTGCTGAGACAATTGCAATCCATGAAGCTCTGCTATATGTTGAATCACATAGCCTAGACAAGACAGTGATTTTTAGTGATTCTAAGAGTTGTTTATCTGCTATTTTGGCTAACCAATTTCAAAGTAAATATAAATTTCCCCTAATTCTTGATATAAAAAGCATTCTGTATAGGTGTCATCTTAAAGGGATTTCTGTCTGTTTAGCCTGGATACCTAGTCATAGTGGTATCTGTGAAAATGAAAAAGCAGATTTGTGTGCCAAAGAGGCTACTAGAAATGGCACCCCACTAAATTTTACTTATTCCCATGACTTGCTTTCACTTGCTAGGAAAAAGCTTGTTAATACGTGGAATGAGATATGGAAAACATCACGAATACTAAAAGGCAAACACTATGCTGCTATACAAGATAATATTCCATCAAGACCTTGGTTTTTCATATTTAATAAAGCAAACAAACGTGCTACTTCTATTGTCTGCCGGTTGAGAATTGGCCATGCCTGTACATATGTTCACCTTGCTAAACTCAGGATTAGGGATAGTTCTTTGTGCGAATGTGGTTTAGATGAGGGAAACACTAACCATTTTTTTTTTAACTGCACCAAATTGTCATCATCTCTTTACGATTATCTGCCCCTGTCCCTCGTCCCATAGACTTTAACTCCTTCTAATCTTCACAAATACCTCGTTTGTATATATTTTATGTGATTTTATTAACTCTAACAACATTAAACTATAATTTGTTTGTCATATAATAAGACATTAGTATTGTTCTAACAACATTGTCTGTCTTTTGTTTTAGGTAATTCAACAGATAAGTTGACCAAAATCAGTCACATAATATTTGTTGTTACCATTTCTTGTATTATCAATTTCCTTTTTTAAGCAGAGTTTGTGTCCCAGTTAAACCTTTTCTCATGTAACATGTCATTGGCGAATTCATTGTAACCGCCATAAAGGAAGGAAGAAGAAGAAACAACGATTTTGTAAGCAAAGTATAGTTTTGCTTGCAATCTTTTTGATGTTTTTTCCTTCGCACATATGAAAACTTTGTTAATATATTGTTCGCGACGGTGAAAAGTGTTTGGAAACAAAGTGATTGAACAATAATATTAAAAGTATTTGTGACAAACCTAAGTGAAAAGTGCAATAATATAATTTTACAACATGTTTACAACCTTAGTATTACAGTATAGAGCAGCGGTACTCTAAGTGTGTTACCCTAAGTGTGAACCCTAGGGTTCCGCGATACCCCTGTAGGGGTTCCGCAAGAATTTAGAAAAAAAATCCTCTCTCTGGTCATTGGTCGAACGTTTTGACTCCGCCCGCCGCGCGTATACTTGTGAGCGCGCAGTCCCTTTGATAAAAGTCACCTCTGAATTAGACGCTATAGCTGTGAACAAGCGACTTTCGGCTCTATCTTCAAAAACATAAAGTCGAGATTGTTTACAACGCATTTTTGTATTTCTATTTTATTTCCGCTTTTGTTTATCAAAGGCACCGACTCGAGTATTTTGAGAATGTTCGAGTTCGAGTCTAGGACTAAGTATAAAAGCGGCGATCGCGCGTCACGCCTCGTCAGTCAGTTGACGATTAGCGTTCGGAGCGTTAAGTCTACCTACTTACAAGCTGGCTGCGGTGCGGAGTTTAAACGTGATATGAAACTAGTGTTCATTGTTCTACTGCCTGCTGTATTCTGATTGTATCAGTTTTGTACATTTCTTCTTTGGACTAAATCACTAAACTTTGTCTCATAAACGCAGTAACGATTGTGCATTATTTGACCCCACCATCCTGACGTGTAACATTATTAATAAAGAAGAATGGAACGTTGGCTTAAAGGCGTTAAACGTGTTGCTAAAACATCTTCTAATGACGCTGAATGTTCAAAAGCAGTACGCGCGGAGAATACAGCAATTACCGATCCAGATGATGATGCCACGATGTCAAGCTCCACGGTTTCAAAGATGAAAAAAAGGAGGTATGATGAATCATATATCAGTTTCGGATTTGTTGATTCCAACGGCTCATCTCTCTGCATGTTATGTAGTAAACTGCTTCCTAATAGTTCCATGGCACCTGCCAAATTGCGCAGACATTTAGAAACTGTACACCCCGAGTCTAAAGACAAGAATAAAGAATTTTTTGTTCCTAAAAAAGAACAGTTATTGGAAAGTCAAAAAAATATGATGCATGTAACACAGACTATCAATGAAAAGGCCACGGAGGCATCATATTTAGTTAGCTATCGCATTGCACAAGCAGGTGAAGCGCACACTATCGCTGAGAATTTAATAAAGCCATGTGTGTTAGACATAACAAAATGTATGCTCGATGAAAAATCTGCAAAGCATCTTTCTACTGTACCGCTATCAAACGATACTGTTTCACGGCGAATCCATGATCTGGCAAGCTACGTCAAACAAGAACTAGTTGCACGTCTACAAAAAATACGATTCACCTTGCAAATGGATGCCGTAAAATTAGTTATGGATGAAGCGGTAAAAATAATTAATTTTATCAAATCACGACCACTACAATTCTGATTGTTCTCATTATTGTGTGAAGATTATGGCAGCAAACATAAAACACTGCTGCTCCATGCAGAAGTGCGATGGCTGCCTCGGGGTAAAACTTTAACAAGGCTATTTGAACTTAGAGCCGAGTTACAAATGGTTCTTTCAGCAGATACAGTTTCTTTTAATTTGAAATACCGTTTGTATGATAAAACTTGGTTGTTCCGATTGTCTTTTATGGCGGATATCTTTCAAAAACTGAACGAATTGAATTTATCATTGCAAGGTAAACAGACAACAGTGTTCCAGGCCTATAACAAAATAACTGCCTTCAAAAGAAAATTAGATTTTTGGATTATTTGCATTGGTAAGAGAGAAATAGAAAGCTTTACGTCACTCAGTGAGTTTGTTCGACTCAGAAATGTTTCAAGATGATGTGTTTGAAGAATTGGTCCAATATCTCACTTCGATGCGCGCATCTTTTGAAAAGTATTTTCCCGAAGAACATAATACAAAAATGAAGCTGAATTCATGGATTCATAATCTTTTTTTACCCAACTTGCAAAAGCCCGAAAGTATGTCAAATGAGATATATGAATCTCTTTTAGAAATGTCATCAGACACAAGTATGGAGTCACTGTTCAAAACGACGCCTCTCAACGATTTTTGGTGCAGAATCCGTGATGAATATCCAATGCTTGGCAGAATGGCTCTGTATATTCTTCTCCCGTTCCCAACAACATATTTGTGCGAAACAGGATTCTCAACCTATGCAGCCACGAAAACAAAATATCGCAATAGACTGGACGCCGAACCTGATATGAGACTTCAAATGTCTTCTATCAAACCTGATATCAACCAATTGATGAAAAATAAAAAACGGTTTCATACCTCCCATTAGTTAAGATTTTTTCATTTTTAATATCTTCTATTATTGTACTTGCCATGTGGTAAAGTAAGTAATAATTAGTAACTGTTACATTGTACTTTTATTATGCTTATATAATAAAGAATACACTTTTAAAAACTATTGTTTTATTGTAGGGTTCCGTCAAGTATTTTGCTTGTCAAAAGGGTTCCGTGACCAAAAAAGTTTGAGAACCGCTGGTATAGAGCATCGTTTGGTAATAGCTAAGAAAATAACTCTTATTTGTACAAACAAAGGTCTATCAAGCAGAGCGCGACACGTATAGAACATTCTAGAAATTATTAATTAACTGCGTAATAGTTAGTCCCGAAAATGATGGAAATAATTTTTATGCTCTAGAAGAATTGTAAACATGGTATTGAATTAGATTAAGGTTTATAGATTAAGGAAAGGAAATAAAAGAATATTTAGCGTAACAAAACTTATTTCCTATTTATAGTAAAATTAAAAATTAATGTACCCAAATATTGTGAAAATTTGGGATATTTTGGTTAATAACTTTTTACATTGTTAATATATTAAGAAACCTTTATGGTGTGCTAATAGAAAAATAAATTACCGATTTAACAATGTATAGTACATTAGTGTAGGTAGTAATTGTGTATAGAATAAATTGTAATTTAAGACAATTGTATAGAAAATGTTATGCAATAAAGAGGCAAAACGGATAATGGCAAGCGGCTCACTTTAAGATAACGCTCGAGTCTACCTTATGGCTTCGGGGCCCAGTAACATTGTAGTAGCTGAAGTGGCTAGTAGCAGAACCAAGAAGTAGCTGAATATAGAATATAGTGAATAGTAGCTAGCAACATAGTAGCTGATAATAGCAGCTACACAAGTGATAGTAATAGTTAGTTGCACAACATAGTAGCTGATAATAGCAGCTAGATAAACAGTGAAAATAAAAGCAGATAGCACTAGTAGTAGTAAGTTACTACCGAACAATTTAAAGAAATAATCAAATGAAGAAATCGTCTGAAAAATATAGTGAACAACCGATATAGAACAACCGTAGTTGACCAACCGTATTCAACAACCGTGGTCAATAACCAATAGTCAGAAGATTTCCGCCGAACAGTTGAGCAGTCGAACCGCCGGCCACTGCCTTGCCATTTGTATTCTATTTCGTGCATTTTGTTTTAACCTCAGTCCACAGTACCCCAGCTGCACCCACAAAGACGGCAGTAGAAGTATCCTCCGGAACCTATAGGTGTAGGACGTGAGCGACTCGCGGAGTACTTTCGATAACACATACTCCAGAGTTTCGCCCGTCCGGCACATATATCAAGCAATGTGGATGAAGTCGCGGGTATCAGCTAGTATAACATATATACAGATTAAGTTAGATTATAATTTCCACTTAGTTAGTTTGTAATGATCTATTTCCATATCTCCATGTCCCCAAAGCATATATTTAGGGATCTGTCATAATTGGCATGTAGGATAGGAATGGCATTACATTATATACGTGGTAGAGCCACGCTGTAGCAATATTATGGTTGTAGCACGAATTGATCAGCTCGACTGGAGAAGGACCACGCTCTCACAGAATACCAGCGTAAGATAGTGTATTTTTCACTGGAAACGAATTTAGTTCACCATTTGTACTGGAAACGAGACTTCCATCTTAGTCCTGACAATGCATCTGCATTTTGATTCTTAAACAAGGATAGATGTCTATATGCCACAGCATCCACTTGCCATCAGGTGGACTGTGTGCTCATTTGTCACCCTTCTTCTATAAAAAAAAACATATCCTATCAAATAAGTCAGTATAGATAACCTACCATTTCCCTAAATGATAAGGATTTTGAGTCTGATGGCAGTTAATGTTCCACGTAATAGAAGAGAGCACGGCTAGCATGGGCTGGGGACAAAAAATTTATCCCCCGATTATATCCACTGACAAGAGATAAAATTATCTTGTCCGTTTGACATAACGAGTAGACATATATCCCTCGTCCGTACCATGGAGCCAAATGAAAGATAAAAATTATGCTTTTTTGACATTTGAAAGGGACAATTTTATCCTAGTTCATTGGACGTGGGTTTAAGTTTATATTCATACAAAAAATCTATCTAAGTCTAAGTCTATCTCCCATTTTATCTACTGTGGATATTATATCCACCGGTGTGCCCATGCTCGAAGGGTGGATAAAACTAAACGAGAGGATGAACATTTTGTCCTTTCCCCGGAGATAAAATTGTCTCCTGCCTATGCTAGCCCTGCTGGGCCTTAATTATTGGATACACTGTCTTAGCACCGACTATAGAAAACTATTATGTGGAAATGATTTTTTTAGTACTTTGTAGTCTTCTTTTATTTTTTATTAAAGGAATTTTTTTGAATTTACTTTCATTGTACTGCATTATTTACGAAAAAAGATATTGACATTAATCATAGAATTATTACGAATTCTATGACATTAATATTCCGTTTAACAATACAGCAACAGGGAACAGTTCTGAAATGACATCATCCAATGCAAGTGACTCATACATAGTACATTCTAATCTACACCTCTGATAACGTTATAGCAAACCATAATTTATTAGCAACTACATAGGTTTGGTATGTATCAAGGCTAAAGATATGTTTTGGTGTTACAAGTAGCTGCAGGATGGTAAATTCACTTTTTAAACTATATTCAAACGAGAAAAAGGTGTCTGAGATTGAGAGCAATGAACGCTAATAAAACATGGAAGTATTACATAGAAGCAATTAAGCGCGCTCCTTCGCCGATTGGCGTTATATAATTTTTAGATTTAATAGTTAATTGTATTTTATTACGGCTCGGGCTAGGGATGCTCAGTCAAAAGTTGACCTTATTTCATTTTAGCTTTTGGTTTAATTTGCCGTACATCATGTAAGTGGCTTACAACGTTTATTATATTAACACTGAGCTCGTCACTCGTCGCTACGGACGTCTTTTATAATAAGGTGCAATGCAAATAACAATTAATCATTGTTATGATAGAGACTGTATTCGGTTTTCGAAGTAAACTCGTTCGCAGTCCATTCGGCAAATACACGCCTACTGCAATTTGCTTTGGTTAATTTTTTGAAGCTAGGAATGCTTCTATGTTTTATTTGCGTTCACTGACTGAGAGTTATTACGGTTAATCCTATTAAATTTGAAGAGGGTCATATACAAGCATACGATGTACCTACTGCTGTATTTTACAAGCTTGCAAAGAGACGAGATAATGGTTTTGGAAAGTATGAGAAAATTGGCAAAATCTGTAATTATTTGTACTTACTTACATTGTGCATAAATGTCGGAATACTAAAGACAGTTTTTGTGTAAGGCTTTGAAGCCAGACAAACATGCGTCTGCACTTATAAGAAATGCTAATAATCGTATTATCATACAAAGCCGTACAAATTAGTCTGAACTTAATGTATTGTGTTTAAATATTAACAGTTTGACTAGGTAGGACCCAACTTCGACCGAGAGGTTAATTGACGGATTCAACTCGGCATTATGACTCATCTTGTCAGGTATACCTCAAAACTTGAAAAGAGATTGTACAACCAGTGCGTGTTGCCAGTGATGACTTAAGGATCTGAGACGTGGTCCTTCACGGCTGGCCGTTTGAGGAAGCTCAAGGTCGCTTAGCGAGCTATGCAGAGGACTATGCTCGGGGTTTCTCTGCGTGATAGACTTGAGGATATCCGCAACAGAACCAGAGTAACCGACATAGCTCAACGGATTGGTAAGCTGAAGTGGCAATGGGCCGGCCACATAGCTTGAAGAACCAACAACCGATGGAGAAGAAAGGTTCTGGAGTGACAGCCTCATACCAGTAGGCGAAGTGTGGGTGACCCCCACTAGATGAAGTGACGACCTGGTAAGACATGCAGGAAGTCGATGGATGCAGGTGGCTTTGGATCGTGCTTTGTGGCATTCCTTGCGGGAGGGCCTATGTTCAGCAGTGGACTTGTGAAGGGCTTAATGATGATGATGATGACGATGATGATTAGCTAATTTTTAATGCCGAATCTACATTGAGTACTAAAAATTAAACTTTTGTGGCCGTAGAAGGAAAAGGGGAGATCTCCCGCCGGGCAAGGTGATCGGCCCGGGGAGCGGCCAACGCTCCAAGTGGTAGTTCGGAGCTATTCTATATATACTGTTTTTGCTTCGGAACTTTGATAGCGCGATTTAGGCTTCGATATATTTTCGCTTGTGGTGCGACGACAGCGCCACCACATCACCCCCCTGCTCAGACTGGAGGTCGATAGTGCAGTCTAGATGTCGAAGAATGTGCAAGTGCCAGAGAATTGCCTTGTAGTCTGCGGTGAGTCGAGAAGAAGGCAAGTAATCTGCGAGAGTGCCGTGAAGCAGAGGCGAGCAGTAAGGCTCAGAGCCGTGCTGAACACTGTAGCGCAGAGAGTAGCTTGAAGGAACAGGAAAAGCATTATTATTCCAGTGCTGCGATGAACCTTTGTAAAGCTAGATATGGCTTGCAGAATATGAAGACTGCAGACAATATCTGCTCGGGAGCGAATGAATGGAGTACTTGAGGACGACGATGAAAGGTTTGAAGTTATAGTTTCCGAAAGTTGTTGGTTGCGTGTTCAGATCACGTCGGTTGGTCACCACTGTAGCAGGTGGAAAGGAAAAGGGGAGATCTCTCGCCGGGCAAGGTGATCGGCCCGGAGAGCGGCCAACGCTCCAAGTGGTGGTAGTTCGGAGCTATTCTATATATACTGTTTTTGCTTCGGAAATTTGATAGCGCGATTTAGGCTTCGATGTATTTTCGCTTGTGGTGTGACGACAGTGCCGCCACACTTTCAGTTAAAAGTAAAAGCCGACTCCAAAGAACAATAAAATAGTTTCCACATAAGTCGGTTAGCACCGACTTCAGAACACCATATATTATGTATTAGAAAGGATAAAATTATTTTATTTTTTATCTCATCGGAGTCGGGTTTGCGTTTTTATTAATAGTTTCATTTTTGCACATTTTAAGTGGGCAAAAGAATATCCCAAGCTCGAGATAACAACTAGAATGATTATTATTTTTTCACCCTTAAGGTGGAGTTTTTTTCTCAAATAGTGGAATCACCCCTTAGTATTAGCCTATTTAATTAAAAAAAAAAAAACATTAAAATCGGTTCACATTTCACGAAGATATCGCGTAAAATCATTAAAAAAAATATGCATTCGAATTTAGAATTCTCAGTTCGTCTGTATGTTTTTTTTTAACTCTTGTCGGCTAAATAATGAGTAAGAATTATTAATGAATTTTTTGCGCCTTTTGCCCTTAACAATACGTTGGAAACTTGATCTAAAAATAACGTTAGAGATTTCGTGCGTAGATAAAGTTGATGATGTAGTAGTTTTTATAATTTTATTTTTTATATAATAAGGATGATAAACAAGCACACTGACCACCTGATGTTAAGTGGATGCTGTGGCCCATAGACATCTCTAAATCTATCCTGAATTAAGAATCAAAATGCAGATGCGTTGTCACCCCTGAGGACTAAGATGGAATGCCTCACTTCCAGTAAAAAGGGTCTCCGGTTCTCTACACTCACCATACCGAAATACAGCAGCATCGAGCTGCTATTGCACTGGTATTCTGTGAGAGCGTGGTCCTTCCCCGGTCGAGCCGACCCATTCGTGCTACAACCATATTATAACTGCAGCAAGGCTCTACCATGTAAAACTAGACTAGCTAGTACGACTATTAGTATTATAGTATTAACTAAATGTAAAATTTCGTCATGGTCGGAGAGTGAAGTAAAACAGTAGCCGGTCAGTCGCTACTGTTAGAATAGAATACATTCACGCTTTCTACTCACTTAGTATTATTTAGTATACTTACATATATATTTTAGTACCTAAGTATATATATTTTGACTTCAAAATCTCATGAGGCGAGATCTAAAGCGACAATAATTAAAATTTAAATAGTTTCCTTGAATAGTTTCTTTGTTCTAAAATATAATAAATATTCAAATATAAATAAATATTTTTGAATATATAAATAAAGTCAATGTACGCAAAAAATATTTGTAGGCTTGTCGATTTACCTAATGATTATACAATATACATTACATAGCGATGGCATGAAAACCAAACAGCTAACAGGAAGAATATCAATATCAGCTTGCGGTTTTAAACTGTTTTAAGTTACGTGTATTTAACATGGCTTTATGTTTAGTTTGTTGTGTTTAATCTTAAATAATTATAACATTTAACAAAAAGTAAAAACCGACTTCAAATAGCTAAAAAAGAAGTTATTTATTTGCAAATTTATATGGGACCACCCTTGAAGTATAACCTATTTAATAAAAAAAGAATCATTAAAATCGGTTCCCAATCTGCGAAGATATCATATGAAATTCCTGAAACAACAGTCCAATATGCAACTTTTTCACCTATTTTCCACCATTGATGGCGGAATTTTTTCTTCAAAATTTAATGGGACCACCCTTGAGGTAAAGCCTATTTTATAAAAGAAGAAACATTGAAATCGGTTCTCAATCTGCGAAGATATCATATGAAATTCCTTAAACAATAGTCCAATGTGAAACTTTTTCACCTATTTTCCACCCTTACGGGCGGAATTTTTTCTTCAAAATATAATGGGACCACCCTTGAGGTAAAGCCTATTTAATAAAAGAAGAAACATTAAAATCGGTTCTCAATCTGCGAAGATATCATATGAAATTCCTTAAACAATAGTCCAATATGACACTTTTTCACCTATTTTTTTACCCTTGCGGGCGGAATTTTTTCTTCAAAATTTAATGGGACCATCCTTGAGGTAAAGCCTATTTAATAAAAGAAGAATCATTAAATTCGGTTCTCAATCTGCGAAGATATCGCGTAACATACATACAAAAAAAAAACACTCGAATTGAGAACTTCCTCCTTTTTGAAGTTGGTTAAAAAAACACGTTTACATTGGCTCTAGTATTGATGTAAATTTTCAGTTCACAAAAGAGGATATAGAACTGCGGGATCCTCGCGGACGCACTCCTCTATTGCTGGCTGTTACTCTGGGATACATAGAGGCGGTTCAAGCGCTGATCGACGCTGGTGCTGATGTCAACTGCGAAAAAGATGGCTGGACAGGTGATTATCTATTTCTTCTTCCTCTTCTTTAACGGTATGTAAAAGTCCAATGCTGGACGTGAGCCTTCACGTTGTGAGGAGAATTCGCCTTGAGCCACGTTCGGCAGGCGGATTGACGATCGCAGTTCAGTGGATATTTTACTTCTGACATAAACGATATTGTCATACTACCTTCTCTTTCTTTTATAAAACTGAAGTGACAAATTAACTCACAGGCCACCTGGGTAAGTGGCCAATACAGCCTAGGGACAACTGGAAACCAACAAAGAAAGCTACAGATGCGTTGTCACCTCTGAGGACTGAGATGGAATGCCTCACAGTCTGTAATCATACTCGCTCTCTATACTCTTCAGACCGGAACACAGCAGCGCATGTTCTCCTGTGTTCATATCTAGACGGATTCCTGCGAGTAGTCAAAAAGGGCTCCTATAACCTTTGAACAGAGAAAACATTAAATCTATCCGAAATCAGATGTTTTTGACTTTTCCAATAGCCTCTTACGCGACACTCACGGTAAGAAATGAGTGATTGTTTCGCTTACACTGTCACTACACGGCAATAAAATATCTATTAGTTTTAAAGCAAAGTGGTAAAATTAAAAATTTTGTACAACCGACTTCAATATAAATAAAATGTAGTCGAAGTCAATTAAATACGCATTATTAAAGAAAAAGAGTCATCAAAATCGGTTCACCTAGAAAAAAGTTTTGTAGTAACACATATACAGTCGAATTGAGAATCTCTTCCTTTTTTGAAGTCGGTTGAAATTAACTGTAACGAAGCCGTGAGTAGCGGCCTTATCTGACAGATGACGGAATAACAAATACGCTAGGCCAGTAATGTTAATGGTAACGATAAGCAAAAATGGCGCAAAGTGGTTGATACTGATATCTCCGATTTGTTTGCTTAGCATTACTCATACGGCAACCCCTACCATACGGTATGGGCTTGTTGGTATGAGTGTAAATAATTATTATTTTCTAAATAACTTCAAATTGAGACTTTGTAGCTGAATGTATGTCTTCATGATGTGCACGTCTTTAATTAAACTAGTGGTCGCCTAGTGTTCGAAATTCGTACTTTCTTCGATCGTAATATAATAATATTACGGACGAATTTCGACCACTTTGTCCGAGCAACAAATATGTCTTTGACATTGATAGTATGAACGTAAACAATGCATGTTTTTTTAAATTTATTTTATGTATTTGTAAAACATATTATATATAAATTTTAGCTTTGTACACTCCTCCACATAAATTTTAATTATGCCAAAATTTTTTCACATTCTTCACTTGTCTGTTAAACGTGTAGTGGCGGTGTAAGAATATCCACTACCCCATATCATCCCGTGGGTGTCGTAAAAGCCGACAGAGGGAAACGGAAACAGGAAATAGGCAGCAGCATCTTCCTGAAAATTACTCAAAATTGTAAAATATTGCGGTTGCCTACCCGACTACCAAGCGTGTCTACTATGGCAAAGTCTCCCGTATACGATACTTTATGGGGGAGGCCTATGTGCAGCAGTGGACTTTTATAGGCTGTAATTGTATGGATGGAAGAGACCCGTCCAGTTATTTATTTTTAGTCGTTATTAGGAAGACGCTGCTGTCCATCTGCTAATTTTTTCCCTCTGTCGACTTTTTCGACACCCACGGGATGATATGGGGTATTAAAGACAAGATGGTTAAAAATATCGCGAAAACCCACGAGATACTATTACCATTCCGCAGCGGTACAGGAGGCGACGGCGACTGGCGACCCGCAGCTACTGTCGCTGGTGCTATCTCGGCGCGACAAACAGCGGCACTTGGCGCGCTCCAGCGGCGTGCCCGATCTGCTGCGTCGGCTCAGCCTCGCGCCCGACTTCTACGTTGAGATGAAGTGGGAGTTCACCAGCTGGGGTGAGTGTTAAGCTGCCATAAAAACGGATGACTTATGAGTTACGATATAAAACATTTGAATTATGATATAAAAGGTTTAAGTTATGATATAAAAAGTTTGAATTATGATATAAAACGTTTGAGTAATGATATAAAACGTTTGAGTAATGATATAAACGTTTGAATTATGATATAAAACGCTTGAGTAATGATATAAAACGATGTTTCGCAGTGCCGCTGGTGTCACGCATCTGTCCGTTTGACACGTACAAGGTGTACAAGCGCGGCGGGAATGTGCGCGTTGACACTACTCTCGCCGGCTTCGACGAGACCCACTGGCAGAGAGGAGAGCGGACGTATATATTCAGGGGGCAGGGTATGTTCACTACATTCTTCGCTTTTACTTCGATTACACTGATATTATTTACTTTGATAGATAACGTAGCTAGCGGGCGTAGTCTAATTGCTGAAAACCAACGCTTCCACCACGCTGCAGTAATATGTTGAGTCAGAGCCGGCTACTGCGGTACTATTACATTGCGCACTAAGTTACGGTCAATTCTCCGTAACTTCTTTAGTCGATTGCGAGCGGGCGAAAGGACTACTTCTTTGTTTTGTAAACCGCTTCATTTTCGACAATCTAACACTGATTTTGTTTAATGTGACTAAGAGAACGCTGTCATTATATATGTGCGCACTTTTAAGTTTATTTCTGACTAGCTTTTCCCCGCGACTTCGCTCATGTGTAATTTATTACGATTAATTTCATGTCTTTTTATTTTTTATTGCGCAGATTCCTAATTTTTTTCTAAAATATAAGTAGCTTAAGTTACTCCTTATAACATCGGCTATCTGCCAGTGAAAGTCCCGTCAAAATCTTTCCAGCCATTTCCGAGATTAGCCGGAACAAACAGACAGACAAATTTAAAAAAAATTGTGTATTTGTTATAAGTAACGTATATACTTTCATATGCATTTAGTAGAAAGCTATAATTTTGACATTACAAATAGACACTTCAATTTTATATATTAGTATGTAATTTCGTGTTTGCCTAAAAATAGTAACCGTCGTAAATTTAAATACAATTGCGTGGCATTTTTACCGTGCCAGCTACGCGTAAAGCCAGCGCCCGCGCGATCCACAGCTACGACACAGTATTTCTGAACTGCCGATCTTATAGTATACATAGAATTCTTTGACTATAATGGATGGACGTTGTGTATGCAACAGAGTGGTTCGTTGCCATATTAATTTAACGATTTAGTTACGCGCCCGCGCCCGCGCCATCTACAGCTATGATATATATAGTTTTTGTTTTGCATTGCCGTTCTTGTAGTATATATGGAAGTCTTTAGCTGTAATGGATGGATGTTTTGTATGGAAAAGAAGGGTTCGCTGCCATCTTAATTTATCCTTTTCGCCCCCCACCTGCGCCCGCGCGATCCACAGATGTTACTACGATGTGGTAGAAGGCACAAAGTAAGTAACTTTTTATGGCACAGAGTAAGTTTCAGCTTGTGAGCTCTAAGTGTGTTACAAACAATCAAATTTTGTAGTCTCTTCTAGTATGTATTACATATTAATTCAATGGTTGTGACACAGTTTTTGTTCTAAATTGCCGGTCTAATAGTATTTTTTTTTCTATAGAATAATGGTGACAAACGAGCACACAGTCTTCCTGATGGTAAGTGGATGGTGTGATCTATAGATATCTAAATTTATCCTCAATTAAAAATCAAAATGCAGATGCGTTGTCACCCTTGAGGACTAAGAGCATCGTTTCTAGTAGAAAAGGTTTTCAGTTCTACACTCACTGCATACGAAACACTGTCTGTTCTGTGAGAGTGTATTCCTACCCAGTCGTGCCGATTCATTCGTGCTGCAACAATAATATAGCTGCAGCTTAGCTCTACCACATATAATAGAATACATAGAAGTCTTTGATGCATACTGAGTTACTATTTCGTGTAATTGCCGGTCAGTAGTATGCATAGAAGTGTGGTGCGTGCAGGAGTGGTTTGTGTCGAGTGTGAGTGGTGCTTGTGGTGTTGCAGGCACGCGCGCCAGCCTGGTGGAGCTGGACCACGAGCTGGGCACGGCGTGGGCGAGCATATGGGGCGGGCGCGCCTGCTGGCCCGCCCGCCCGCCGCGCGCTGCGCAGCGCCTCGCCGCGCCGCTCGCGCTCAACTACCTCGACACCGACAAGATCAGCTTCGAGAGGTCAGTGCCCCCGCGCCGCGCTGCAGCAGCGCCTCGCCGCGCCGCTCGCGCTCAACTACCTCGACACCGACAAGATCAGCTTCGAGAGGTCAGTGCCCCCGCGCCGCGCTGCAGCAGCGCCTCGCCGCGCCGCTCGCGCTCAACTACCTCGACACCGACAAGATCAGCTTCGGAGGTCAGTGCCCCGCCCGCCCCGCGCCGCGCTGCAGCGCCTCGCCGCGCCGCTCGCGCTCAACTACCTCGACACCGACAAGATCAGGCTTCGAGGTCAGTGCCCCGCCGCCCGCCCCGCGCCGCGCTGCAGCAGCGCCTCGCCGCGCCGCTCGCGCTCAACTACCTCGACACCGACAAGATCGGCGGTCGATGCCCCGCGCCCGCGCGCCGCGCGCTGCGCGCTCGCCGCCGCTCGCGCTCAACCACCTCGACACCGACAAGATCAGCTTCGAGAGGTCAGTGCCCCGCCCGCCCGCCCGCGCGCTGCAGCGCGCCTCGCCGCGCCGCTCGCTCAACTACCTCGACACCGACAAGATCAGCTTCGAGGGTCAGTTGCCCCGCCCGCCCGCCCGCGCCGCGCTGCAGCAGCGCCTCGCCGCGCCGCTCGCGCTCAACTACCTCGACACCGACAAGATCAGCTTCGAAGGTCAGTGCCCCGCCCGCCCCGCGCCGCGCACTGCAGCAGCGCCTCCTTCCTGCTCGCGCTCAACTACCTCGACACCGACAAGATCAGCTTCGAGTCAGTGCCCCGCCCGCCCCGCGCCGCCCTGCAGCAGCGCCTCGCCGCGCCGCTCGCGCTCAACTACCTCGACACCGACAAGATCAGCCGGTCAGTGCCCCGCCCGCCCGCCCGCGCCGCGCTGCAGCAGCGCCTCGCCGCGCCGCTCGCGCTCAACTACCTCGACACCGACAAGATCAGCTTCCGAGGTCAGTGCCCCGCCCGCGCGCCGCGCGGCGCTCGCCGCGCCGCTCGCTCAACTACCTCGACACCGACAAGATCAGCTTCGAGGTCAGTGCCCCGCGCCGCTGCAGCGCCTCGCCGCGCCGCTCGCGCTCAACTACCTCGACACCGACAAGATCAGCTTCGAGGAGGTCAGTGCCCCGCCCGCCGCCCCGCGCCGCGCTGCAGCAGCGCCTCGCCGCGCCGCTCGCGCTCAACTACCTCGACACCGACAAGATCAGCTTCGAGGGTCAGTGCCCCGCCCGCCCGCCCGCCCCTGCGCTCAGCGCCTCCCGCGCCGCTCGCGCTCAACTACCTCGACACCGACAAGATCAGCTTCGAGAGGTCAGTGCCCCGCCCCGCCCGCCCGCGCCGCGCTGCGCAGCGCCTCGCCGCTCGCTCTCAACTACCTCGACACCGACAAGATCAGCTTCGAGGTCAGTGCCCCGCCCGCCCCGCGCGCCGCAGCAGCGCCTCGCCGCGCCGCACGCGCTCAACTACCTCGACACCGACAAGATCAGCTTCGAGGTCAGTGCCCCGCCGCCCCGCGCCGCCCTGCAGCAGCGCCTCGCCGCGCCGCTCGCGCTCAACTACCTCGACACCGACAGATCAGCTTCGAGGAGGTCAGTGCGCCCGCCCGCCCGCGCCGCGCTGCGCGCCTCGCCGCGCGCTCGCTCAACTACCTCGACACCGACAAGATCAGCTTCGAGGTCAGTGCTTGCCCGCCCCGCGCCGCGCTGCAGCAGCTCCTCGCCGCGCCGCTGCTCAACTACCTCGACACCGACAAGATCAGCCTTCGAGGTCAGTGCCCCTGCGCTGCCGCAGCAGCGCTCGCCGCGCGCGCTCGCGCTCAACTACCTCGACACCGACAAGATCAGCTTCGAGAGGTCAGTGCCCCGCCCGCCCGCCCCGCGCCGCGCTGCAGCAGCGCTCGCCGCGCCGCTCGCGCTCAACTACCTCGACACCGACAAGATCAGCCTGAGAGGTCAGTGCCCCGCCCGCCTCGCCCGCGCCGCGCTGCAGCAGCGCCTCGCCGCGCCGCTCGCGCTCAACTACCTCGACACCGACAAGATCAGCTTCGAGAGGTCAGTGCCCCCGCCCCGCCCCGCGCCGCGCTGCAGCAGCGCCTCGCCGCGCCGCTCGCGCTCAACTACCTCGACACCGACAAGATCAGCTTCGAGAGGTCAGTGCCCCGCCCCGCCCCGCGCCGCGCTGCAGCAGCGCCGCCGCGCCTGCGCTCAACTACCTCGACACCGACAAGATCAGCTTGGAGAGGTTGCCCCCCGCGCCGCGCTGCAGCAGCGCCTCGCCGCGCCGCTCGCGCTCAACTCCCTCGACACCGACAAGATCAGCTTCGAGAGGTCAGTGCCCCCGCCCCGCCCCGCCCCGCGCCGCGCTGCAGCGCCTCGCCGCCGCTCGCGCTCAACTACCTCGACACCGACAGATCAGCCTGAGAGGTCAGTGCCCCCGCCCCGCCCCGCGCCGCGCTGCAGCAGCTCGCCGCGCCGCTCGCGCTCAACTACCTCGACACCGACAAGATCAGCTTCGAGAGGTCAGTGCCCCGCCCCGCCCTCGCGCTGCGCTGCAGCAGCCTCGCCGCGCCGCTCGCGCTCAACTACCTCGACACCGACAAGATCAGCTTCGAGGTCAGTGCCCCGCCCCGCCCGCCCGCGCCGCGCTGCAGCAGCGCCGCCGCGCCGCTCGCGCTCAACTACCTCGACACCGACAAGATCAGCTTCGAGGTCAGCCCCGCCCGCCCGCCCCGCGCCGCGCTGCAGCATGCTCGCCGCGCCTGCGCTCAACCACCTCGACACCGACAAGATCAGCCTGAGAGGTCAGTGCCCCGCCCGCCTCGCCCCGCGCCGCGCTGCAGGAGCGCCCGCCGCTCGCGCTCAACTACTCGACACCGACAAGATCAGCTTCGAGAGGTCAGGCCCCTGCCCCGCCCGCGCGCCGCGCTGCAGCAGCGCCTCGCCGCGCCGCTCGCGCTCAACCCCTCGACACCGACAAGATCAGCTTCGAGTGCTGTGCCCCGCCCGGCCGCGCGCCGCAGCGCTGGCCGCCGCGCTCGCGCTCAACTACCTCGACACCGACAAGATCAGCTTGAGAGGTGCTCGCCCGCCCGCCCCTGCGCCGCGCTGCAGCAGCGCCTCGCCGCGCCGCTCGCGCCAACTACCTCGACACCGACAAGATCAGCTTTGAGAGGTCAGTGCCCCGCCCGCCCGCCCCGCGCCGCGCTGCAGCAGCGCTCACCGCGCCGCTCGCGCTCAACCTCGACACCGACAAGATCAGCTTCGAGGGTCAGTGCCCCGCGCCGCGCTGCAGCAGCGCCTCGCCGCGCCGCTCGCGCTCAACTACCTCGACACCGACAAGATCAGCTTCGAGGTCAGTGCCCCGCCCGCCCGCGCCGCGCTGCGGCAGCACGCCTCGCCGCGCCGCTCGCGCTCAACTACCTCGACACCGACAAGATCAGCTGAGGTCAGTGCCCCGCGCCGCGCTGCAGCAGCGCTCGCCGCGCATCGCGCTCAACTACCTCGACACCGACAAGATCAGCTTCGAGAGGTCAGTGCCCCGCCCGCCCGCCCGCGCCGCGCTGCAGCAGCGCCTCGCCGCGCCGCTCGCGCTCAACTACTCGACACCGACAAGATCAGCTTCTCGGAGGTCAGTGCCCCCGCCCCGCCCCGCGCCGCGCTGCAGCAGCGCCTCGCCAGCCGCTCGCGCTCAACTACCTCGACACCGACAAGATCAGCTTCGAGAGGTCATGCCCCTGCCCTGCCCGCCCTGCGCCGCGCTGCAGCAGCGCCTCGCCGCGCCGCTCGCGCTCAACTACCTCGACACCGACAAGATCAGCTTGAGAGGTCAGTGCCCCTGCCCCGCCCCTGCGCCGCGCTGCAGCAGCGCCGCCGCGCGCCGCTCGCGCTCAACTACCTCGACACCGACAAGATCAGCTTGAGAGGTCAGTGCCCCGCGCCGCGCTGCAGCAGCGCCTCGCCGCGCCGCTCGCGCTCAACTACCTCGACACCGACAAGATCAGCTTCGAGAGGTCAGTGCCCCCGCCCCGCCCCGCCGCGCCGCAGCAGCGCGCCTCGCCGCGCCGCGCGCGCTCAACTACCTCGACACCGACAAGATCAGCCGAGAGGTCATGTGCCCCGCGCCGCGCTGCAGCAGCGCTCGCCGCCGCTCGCGCTCAACTACCTCGACACCGACAAGATCAGCTGAGAGGTCAGTGCCCCGCGCCGCGCTGCAGCAGCGCTCGCCGCGCCGCTCGCGCTCAACTACCTCGACACCGACAAGATCAGCTTCGAGAGGTCAGTGCCCCCGCCGCGCTGCAGCAGCGCTCGCCGCGCCGCTCGCGCTCAACTACTCGACACCGATAAGATCAGCTTCGAGAGGTCAGTGCCCCCGCCCCGCCCCGCGCCGCGCTGCAGCAGCGCCTCGCCGCGCCGCTCGCGCTCAACTACCTCGACACCGACAAGATCAGCTTCGAGAGGTCAGTGCCCCGCGCCGCGCTGCAGCGCAGCGCTCGCCGCGCCGCTGCGCTCAACTACCTCGACACCGACAAGATCAGCCGAGAGGTCAGTGCCCCGCGCCGCGCTGCAGCAGTTCGCCGCGCCGCTCGCGCTCAACTACCTCGACACCGACAAGATCAGCTTGAGAGGTCAGTGCCCCGCCCGCCCCGCGCCGCTGCAGCAGCGCCGCCGCGCCGCTGCGCTCAACTACCTCGACACCGACAAGATCAGCCTTCGAGAGGTCAGTGCCCCGCCCCGCCCCCCCGCGCCGCGCTGCAGCAGCGCCTCGCCGCGCCGCTCGCGCTCAACTACCTCGACACCGACAAGATCAGCTCGAGGTCAGTGCCCCGCCCCGCCCCGCGCCGCGCTGCAGCAGCGCCTCGCCGCGCCGCTCGCGCTCAACTACCCGCCACCGACAAGATCAGCTTCGAGAGGTTGTGCCTTGCCCCGCCCCGCGCCGCGCCGCAGCAGCGCTCGCCGCGCCGCTCGCGCTCAACTACCTCGACACCGACAAGATCAGCTTGAGGTCAGTGCCCCGCGCCGCGCTGCAGCAGCGCTCGCCGCGCCGCTCGCGCTCAACTACCTCGACACCGACAAGATCAGCCGAGAGGTCAGTGCCCCGCCCGCCCCGCGCCGCGCTGCAGCAGCGCTCGCCGCGCCGCTCGCGCTCAACTACCTCGACACCGACAAGATCAGCTTCGAGAGGTCAGTGCCCCGCGCCGCGCTGCAGCAGCGCCTCGCCGCGCCGCTCGCGCTCAACCACCCGACACCGACAAGATCAGCTTGAGAGGTCGTGCCCCGCGCCGCGCTGCAGCAGCGCTCGCCGCGCCGCTCGCGCTCAACTACCTCGACACCGACAAGATCAGCTTCGAGAGGTCAGTGCCCCCGCGCCGCGCTGCAGCAGCGCCTCGCCGCGCCGCTCGCGCTCAACTACCTCGACACCGACAAGATCAGCTTCGAGAGGTCAGTGCCCCCGCCCCGCCCCGCCCCGCGCCGCGCTGCAGCAGCGCCTCGCCGCGCCGCTCGCGCTCAACTACCTCGACACCGACAAGATCAGCTTCGAGAGGTCAGTGCCCCCGCCCCGCCCCGCGCCGCGCTGCAGCAGCGCCTCGCCGCGCCGCTCGCGCTCAACTACCTCGACACCGACAAGATCAGCTTCGAGAGGTCAGTTGCATGATAGAATTTGCACGTATATATCAACAAAGGTGCAGAAATTTAAGCTAAGTACACATACAAAATAATAATATATGTATGATATGATAACTTGTACATCTTGCTCCCAACAAAAGAGGATAAGGTATATGTTATAGATATGAAAGTGAAGGACATAATATTTAGGAAATACAAAAGGATAATAGTAGGCATAACGGTAGTACGTTACCAAGCGGCACGGGAACCAGGCAAGCAGTTAACCGCATTTCACGAACATTTAATAATTTGGCGCGAGATCGCAGGTGTAATCATAGATATAACGTTTTGTACATACGGCCGCGGTGTGCAATATATTTTTCGTCCAACAATTATTATATGTAGGAAATAGTATTGAAAAGGGGTAGGCTAGGGTGGGGAAAGAAGTATGCAGTGTCCGTATGCAAAATATTACAAAGGTTAGCTTTTATTATATAATGTACAAAGAACATTTTAATAATAGAATCATTCAACCTAATGGAAATCAATCGACCTAATGGAAAGTGGATGTTGTGGCATTTAGACATCTACATTTATTCTGATTAAGAATGAAAATGTAGATGCGTTGTTACCCCTGAGGACTAAGATGAAAAGCCTTAATTCCAGTGAAACTGTTCTTCGGTTCTCTACACTCACCATACGAAACACAGCAGTATTAAGCTGCTATTTCACGCTGGTATTTTGTGTGGTTCTATCTCGGTTAAACTGACCCATTCGTGCTACAATTATAATATAGCTGAAGCGTGGCTCTACCACGTGTAAACATAGGTTCTTCACAGGAACAAAAGCGGCATCTGGGGCTGGCGGCAGGACAAGACGGAGACGGTGAACGGGTACGAGTGCAAGGTGTTCAGCGCGAACAACGTGGAGCTGGTGTCGAAGAGCCGCAGCGAGCACCTGCCGCGGGGCGAGCGGGCGCGGGCCGCGCCGCGCGCGCCGCTCGCCGGCCTGCTCGCGCTCGCCGACAGGGACGAGCCCGCAGAGCCCGCAGAGCCCGCCGAGCCTGCCCAGCCCGCCGAGCCCGCCGACCCCGAACAGGTAGTCACCACGAAACACTACCACTGACAGACTTATACATGGTGCGACTCCGTCCTCCCAACTCACTCGCCTCGCCGCTCCACTTGCCAGAACAGCTAGCGAGCACGTAACACTACCACTATACGACACACTTTATTCATGATCGGAGCTCACCCCTCTCCACGCACGTTTCACCGTTCCACTCGCTGGAACAGGTAGCGAACACGAAACACTACCACGATACGACAGACTACCTCATCGGTCTGCGCTTAATATCCCTCCGATCATGTCGGATTACCGTCCCATCGGATTATCAGAGTGAGGAAATAGAGAGTGCACTTGTGCTTGCGCGTGCACTCGGGCACTATAATCTTGCCCTGCGCAGATAGTTAGACTGACCGCCGTGATCGAAATTCGGTCTGGAGGATAGTATACGACAGACTTATGTACGTGGTAGAACTATGTTGGAGCTGTACAGGGTTATTTTGCAATAACCGGCCAAATTTGCAGAGGAGGTTCAAAATAGGTAATATAAGCAAATGGTAAAAAAATATATATAAGAAAAAAAAACTCAACAATTTGTCCTTTTTATCTTATATATTCAAAATGAGTGGAAATGCATTATTTTTTGTCATTCATAAATATGTAGCGCCTACTATTTTATTAGCACGCACACATTCGTAAGGGAGTGTTGAATTCTAAAGCAGTCGGTAGCATTCGGCCAGTTGGCGCTCGCGCTCAGTTACATATTTAGTTCCGCCCTTTCCTTTCCGTAAGCCATTACACTGCTAGGTACGTTTGACTGTGACCTCATTACGTACTAGTATCCTATTTTTAAAATTTCGTAGGTTAATTTCGCAACGAAAATATTCTATATTATATAAATTTTACGTGGTGCGCTAAGATTATACGAAAGTGAGTCAATACCGCGTTTGCAAAGACAAGAAATTAATGCACGTGTACCACGCAATTGGAGAACAATCTTTGCAGCTAACCAAAGGCTGTTAGACTTTGGACAGTTCACCACTCCGTCACATGGAAGTGCTTGAGGTGGTCACTCAGTAATAAGCCCGGCTGTCGAAAACGCAGTGATCGAGTTTTTCGAGCGAAACTCCCGCGATAGCACCAATCATGCAGCTTGAGTTCAGAGTTAGCCAGTACGTGTGGAAACTACTGAATTCTTCTGGATATCACCCATTTCACTAACAACGTGTGCAAGCACTGAATAATAATGATGGTCCACCTCGAAAATATTTTTGTGAATGGTCAGTGTTATTTTAAGTGATTGCATATTTATGTTGTAAATAGTTCGTTGTTGTAAATAGTTAATCGTTTTAAATTGTTGTAAATACTTGATACCAATTTTTTAAATACGCCATAATAAAGACAGTCATCGGTTACGTCTTTGAAATGTAATTTTTTTTTTAATTTTATTTAATATTATTTATTATGTAGATATTAACTTAGTAGCGAGCATGTCATTAAGGAAGTAAATATTAGGCAAAATCTCCGTGCACACGTGTAGTTGTTGCCCACAAATCACATTCAATTTCGGATATTTTCAAATAAATGTAGTTAAAAACTGCAAAAAGTGTATATCAGTATTTATACTTTGAACTTAACTATGGGTCAGCTCGACTGATAAGAACCACGCTCTCAAAGACTATCTGCGTGAGATATAGGTTTAAATGTTTCATATGGTGAGTGTAGATAATCACTTGCACGTTTTACTGGGAACGAGGCATTTCTTAGTCCTCCTGATTCTTAATCGAGGATAAATGTAGATGTCTATGGGGAACAGCACCCACTTATCATCAAGTGGACTGTGTGCTCGTGTATCACTCAGATTGTATGTATAAAAATGTAGCTTTCTCGAGATAAGACGATCCGTGCCATTACCATTACCATTACCATTACACAGTCTACCAAAAATCCACTGCTGAACATACGCCTTCCTAATAGATTGTCGTATAGTTATTTGTCATAGTTACTAAGCTTAGCAAGTGGTTGCTCACAAAAGCCTACCAGAATATGTTGCACCCAAACTAAATTCACATACGCGAGACCATGTGTAAGAGATAGAATAAAATAATTTTTATTCAATATAGTTAGTTCCAGCCTATATACGTCCCACTGCTGGGCACAGGCCTCCCACATTTGAGAGGGTCAATGCGTGTTGGTTATTTCACATGTCTTCGAATTTTTTTCTTATTTCTCAGACATGCAGGTTTTCACGATGTTTTCCTTCACCGCCGAGCACGTGGTAAATCAGCACTTAAAATTGCAATTAACAATTTCATTGGTGCCGGCGGGGATCGAACCTGTTGCTCGCGTACTGTAAAATGTTACAGCGACCGCTAACCATCTGAGCTACCACGGCTCAATTAGCTTATTACATAATACTTATTGAAAGTAATTTTTTGAAGTGAACACTTCTTTAGAATCGTTGTGATTTAAAACAAATTAAACGAAAAAGCGTCACTAAAAAGAGACAAACAATATATTATAATACTTCTATAGGATTTAACCTGCGAGATAATGAGATAGTATCTAGTATCCAGTGTTTCCTATTATCTATAATTTAATGTAATATATTGATATAAAATGCATAATATTATTTTTAAACTCGGTACCAATATTAAAAATAAATAAAACTACAATTGCCCTACTCCTGATACTCACTCCTACGTCTCATTCTCTCGAAGTTCAGTTATCTGAAGATTTCACTTTTCCGCGTGTGAAATACATGGTTTTTTTATTTTATTCACCACTGGTTTGGCTTAATAAAGAACCAGCAAAAAACCAAGCGGGATTATATTTTTTAAACATAATATTAAACTTTACAATAATTTTGTACAATTTTTATATTATGAATTTTAATAGAATAGCTTGGTGGCGACCACCTCATTCCCAGGGCTTATTTGATTCATGTATTCCTTGATATTATAATAATCATTTTTGTACAATTTTTCTTTAATAGAAGAATGAGAATAAAAGAAGAATTGAAAGATGAATTCTCTTATGCCGCCACCAGATGACAAATCAATCTTATTTGATCATTTACGTTACTTTAAGATTTTTTTAAATTTCTTATTATAAAGGAATTTGTCGCTGAGCGACCACATCGTCCCGTTCCGACTACAATTACTTAAGCACTACAATCGAATACAAAATTAAATATAACATTTATTTTAGTAACAATCTTATTATTCGATATCTTTTTGATGTGAAACATCTATTGACGCGCCTTGGCAGTAAAACCGACTCATGTGCCGTGACGGCAAACGGCTCTCTTATACCGTCATGTCCTCTCTACGTCACCTCTCTTGACTCCCTTGTTTTCGTGCACGTATAATATATACTTCGTTGCTTCTGTGTGTAGAGGCTTTCTATTCAACTATTAGTATACTTGACGTCTTCACCGCTTGTTTGTTCACTATTGGCAATTTTGCACTTAACATCTATTTGAAAGGCTGGATGATGGAATGACATAACAACGCATAGCCTAAAATACTGAATGTAGAAAAAAAAAACACGAAAAGGCAGTTGTAGCTTATCCTGATTTACCGCTAGATAACGCTGCCGTAGCAATGTTATCTAGCGGTAAATGCGGTATGCCCCTAGAATAGTATGGAAGAGAGTATTCTCAATTGCATAGAATATTAACCTGTTTATTTTACGTGGTCCTCAAGTTCCTAGTTGATAGAGGCAGTCGTGATTATGAACAATTAATGGTTTTGGAGTAGGATACCTCATGTATGGGGATTTGATAATCACGACTTTGGTTTTATCGGCATTTAACACTAGACCAACGTCATGGCACCATCGTATCAACATATCCAAATCGGCCTGAAGAGCATTACACGCATTTGAGATATCCTTACCCGAGACGAGAAGACACGTATCATCTGCGAATTGGTAACAGGAACTGTGTTTCAGACAGTTACAAAACCTTCATTGTATGACTCCACAATGTGATAATAAAAATTGTTTACACCTGGTGCATCAGAATATACAAGGCATGATAGGCAAAGAGCTAGAAATTGAATTGTTCTTCATTAGCAATAATATTTATATTTTATGTATTACTGAACATTGGTTAAAAGCTTATAACATAATGTTTAATTTCAGTAATCACCAGGTGGTCAGTTCGTTCAATAGAGAAACGGTTTTAAGAGGTGGCTCGTTAATATTAGCTAGTAAATTATTATCATGTAAGGAACGTAAAGATATTGTGAGCCTCTCTGTTGAGCGAACTGTAGAAAAGGCTTGTGTTGAGTTTGAGCACCTCATTGTTGTGTGCGTCTACAGACCCCCATGTTCTATATACAATACTTTTGAAAAAATTATGGAGGAAGTTTTGTTGCTTAATAAACAGAATAAATCTGTTGTAATATGTGGAGACTTTAATATCAATCTCTAG
>JAGSMP010001970.1:0-35711 GCA_029286625.1 Parnassius orleans
TAGAGGCAGTCGTGATTATGAACAATTAATGGTTTTGGAGTAGGATACCTCATGTATGGGGATTTGATAATCACGACTTTGGTTTTATCGGCATTTAACACTAGACCAACGTCATGGCACCATCGTATCAACATATCCAAATCGGCCTGAAGAGCATTACACGCATTTGAGATATCCTTACCCGAGACGAGAAGACACGTATCATCTGCGAATTGGTAACAGGAACTGTGTTTCAGACAGTTACAAAACCTTCATTGTATGACTCCACAATGTGATAATAAAAATTGTTTACACCTGGTGCATCAGAATATACAAGGCATGATAGGCAAAGAGCTAGAAATTGAATTGTTCTTCATTAGCAATAATATTTATATTTTATGTATTACTGAACATTGGTTAAAAGCTTATAACATAATGTTTAATTTCAGTAATCACCAGGTGGTCAGTTCGTTCAATAGAGAAACGGTTTTAAGAGGTGGCTCGTTAATATTAGCTAGTAAATTATTATCATGTAAGGAACGTAAAGATATTGTGAGCCTCTCTGTTGAGCGAACTGTAGAAAAGGCTTGTGTTGAGTTTGAGCACCTCATTGTTGTGTGCGTCTACAGACCCCCATGTTCTATATACAATACTTTTGAAAAATTATGGAGGAAGTTTTGTTGCTTAATAAACAGAATAAATCTGTTGTAATATGTGGAGACTTTAATATCAATCTCTAGAAGCTTCCTCCACCAATATTAAATTTAGATCATTGTTTAAATCATATGGTCTTTTTAATTTATTTTTAGAGCCAACGCGTATTACTGAATGTAGTGCAACATGTATAGATAACATTTTACAAATGTTGCCGTTGCATAAACGTATAATTCAAAATTGAGTTCTGATCACTGTGGACAGTTAGTTTCGTTACCTTATGTTCACAAAAAGCAAGTAGATGAGAAAATTGTGTTTGTTCCTGTAAATGCACGTCGCTTGGAGAAGTTTAGAAGCAATATAGTGAAGAAACTTCCATCACTTTCATACCAAAATGATCCTAATTTTTTAATGGAACAGTGTTTAAACTTATTTGCAATGAATTTGATAATATTTTTACTTAAAACGTTCTCCTTGAACAGTCGGAAGGCTTTCAATGAATGGGCGACAGTAGGAGTCCATAAGAGAGACAAAGGTTATATGAACTTTACCATGAAAGGTCATATAACCCTAGCGTCGAATTTAGGGAATATGTTAAAAAATATTCAAAAATATTTAAAGGAGTGTGCTCCAAAGCCAAGTCTTTGCATTTGAGCAACAAAATTAAGACGGCTTCTAATAAAATTAAAATGACGTGGAGTATAATTAATAGTGAAACTGGTAAGGTCAACTCTCGCAATTCAAACTACCGGTTGAGTTTTAATAACAAATTAACGGAATCAGATCAGGATGTTGCAATGGTTTTTGAGAAGTATTTTACGGATATTCCGATCTTAACCACTATGTCACTGAATTCTTCTCCTGCCGTCGCCGAATCATTGCTTAAACAAAATGTAAATGCGTGTACAAAGAATTTTACATTTCATAAAATATCATCAAAAGATATTAAAATATTTTAAAACTATTGATGTTAAGAAAACTGCGGATCTGTGGGCATTTCCGTTAAAGTTATTGCGTCTATAATCGATATAATCGCGCCTCAACTAGCTATTATTTTTAATACTAGTATCGAATATGGTGTGTTTCCTGATTTGATGAAGCATAGTAAAGTAATACCTTTATTAAAATCTGGTAGTACATTAGACCCCGCCAATTTTAGACCCATTTCTGTACTGCCAACACTAAGTAAAATTTTTGAAAAAATTATTCTTGATCAAATGTTAATTTTTTTTAATGTTAATAATTTACTTCATAAAAATCAATTCGGTTTCACAAGGGGTCGCTCGACAACTGATGCTGGTGTTGAGCTGAATAAATATATTTTCAATGCATGGGAGAATTCACAGGATGCTTTGGGTATATTCTGTGACCTATCCAAAGCCTTCGATTGTGTTCACCATGAAACATTAATCAGGAAACTACAACACTACGATGTAAGAAGTAATGCTCTTAAATTAATTGTTTCATATTTAAGTAACAGAACTCAAAAAGTTGTCATTAATAGTATGAGCTCTTCCGGGTCGATAGTACAAATGGGCGTGCCTCAAGGCTCAATTCTCGGCCCCTTTCTGTTTCTTGTATATATTAATGACTTACCTTACATAGTAGGGGATAACCATAATATAGTATTATTTGCTGATGACACTTCATTAATTTTCAAATTAAAACAACAATTATTAAAATATGACGAAGTAAATAATGCTATATCTAAATTAGTAAATTGGTTTAATGTTAATAACTTGCATTTAAATAGCACTAAAACGAAATGTATGAAGTTCATGACTCCAAATGTCAGACAATTAAATACTAATGTAATTTTAAATGGGAGGAACTGAGTCTTGTCGATACCACCATTTTCTTGAATAACACTAGACGCGAAGCTTCAATGGAGCCCCATATATCAAAGTTAGCAAGCAGACTTAGTTCTGCAGCATATGTTAAAAAGATTAGAAATCTTACCAGTGTGGAAACAGCTAGACTTGTTTATTTAGCTATTTCATAGCATAATGTCCTATGGTATTTTGCTATGGGGACACGCAACTGACACTGAAATTATATTTGTTTTACAGAAGCGGGCCATAAGAGCAATCTATGATTTAAAACCTAAAGAGTCGCTTAGACAAAAATTTAAGGAAATTAATATATTAACTTTGGCCTCTCAATACATTTATGAAAATGTAATGTACGTACACAAAAATAAAGGTAGTTATACAAAAATAAGTGATATTCATTCTGTAAATACTAGGAACAAACACAAGCTAGTAGTACCAGTTACTCGACTCCACCGAGTCAGTAATTCATTCTTGAGGCGATGTATACGCTTTTACAACAAAATCCCAGAAAATATACAAAATTCGACCTGCTCAAAATTCAAAAACTTTATTAAACATAGTTTGTATAAAAAGGGTTATTATAATGTTAAGGAATTTATGGATGATAATAACCCCTGGGAATGAGGTGTTCGCTACCAGGCTGTTTCTAATTTGTTTTGTGTGGTTAATTGTGTAATATACATGATTGTAAGCTGTTATTTAAAAAAAAGTCCCGCTGGGTTTCTAGCTGGTTCTTCCCAGGACAGAGTTTTTTTTCGAACCAGTGGTAATTAGACAAAAGAGTGACTTTCAATAAGTATTATTTATAATCTATATTGAATAAAAAAATAGTTTCTGTTTCTGTTTCAAAAGTTACCCATCTCGTTGACATAAGATAAAAAGTGCAACGGGCCAAGGACTGATCCTTGGGCCGTGCCTTCTGTCACAATCTTAGGATCACCGAACGAGTTATTTAATTTAACTGTAAATGAACGATTTTGGAGGTAATTTCTACACCAATTTAGCAAAGAACCCCAGATACCACAATCATCCAGTTTATTGATTAAGAGTTGATGTAGTAGCGTGTCGAAGGCACGAGAAAAATCAATAAACAAGGCCAGTACACATTTTTTATGGTTCAAATGCTCGTTTACCTCATCTGTAAACTTACATAAAAGGTCCGTAGTACTTTTATCCGCTAAAAATTATGAATCTGCTCACCAATAACTTTTTCAACTATTTTATCAATATTAGAAATCAGATTGATTGGTCGATAGTTGGAGTAATCGTCGTGTTTGCCCTTTTTGAAAACAGGCCTTACACAGCCTATTTTGAGGCAGTCGGGGTATTCTTCAGATGCAATACTGCTGTTAATTAAATTGGCAATGGGTAAGGATATATGTTTATCAACCACTTTTAGATCAGCCACTCTAATACCGTCAGGTCCAGGAGCCTTATGTGTGTTCAGTCTCTTAATGATTTTGTTTACATTGACCTGAGAAACTTTTTGGAACAGAATACTAGAATCCACCGGTCTCCGATAAGTTAGTGAATTGGGTAATTTTAAGCTGCATCGAAAAACAATGTCTTTTACTGCCTTTTCAAAGCTATTTGCGAAGTTGGTAGCTATCGCTTTGGTGGTAAGGCCCTGTCAGTCAAAAGCCTTCAGTATCGCTTTGTCAATGGATAATGTTACTCGCCCTAACATCTGGTTAATGATTTTATAAACTTTTTTTGTATCTTTAGAGTTATTATGTACTTCATTAAGATAGTATGTATTTCGTTTTGATTCTATTAGTTTATGGAGTTTTATTTCTAGTTTTATTATATTCTAGTCTAATTTTAGGATCAAAAGAGCTATTTTTCCAAATTTAAACAAGTAATCCCTTTTTTCACATAATCGAGTAACATTACCATTGATCCAAGGGGCTATAGCAGATTCCTACGATTTCTAGAATACCTAACAGACCTACTAATAGTCGCAGTCTTTATAGCTGCTAGGAACGATTTTTTTATAAATGAAAGTATACCATTTGACAAACTCATGTTATTTGTCTGTCCCCAATCTGTAACGCTCACCTCATTACTAAAAATGGTATGAACCAAAGTAGTTTTTTGAGTAACACCTTGTACTCGTCGTATAGGTGGCGAGTCGTCAAGTCAACTGTTTTCAAAAAGGGCAAACACGACGATTACTCCAACTATCGACCAATCAATCTGATTTCTAATATTGATAATATAGTTGAAAAAGTTATTAGTGAGCAGATTCATAAATCCGACACCTCCTTGAGACAGATGGTCGCTCTCCCGGTGATAGAACTAGTTTCCGGATTCGAGGATTACCGTGTTCTCCCCCTCTCTTCGGGCCTCGGATAATCCTATAATATTCCAGCGCAACTTCTCTATCTCTTCTTTCAGCTCCAGGATCTTCTCGTCAGTCCTCAGGGTGCGTGCGTTATAAGTTGCCAGGTCGAGTCGGCGTAGGTGGCAACTGAACCTCCACCGGAGATTCTTAGCACCCACTGATCCGCCGTTACCATGGTCGCCACCGTAGCCAGGAATAGAGGGGCCACCGGGGACTGGGGGCCGTCTCTTCGTAACTTTATTCATTGGGGGTGTATATTTCCATAGTTGCCACGCTTGGCGAGCGGGTTGGCAACCGAAGTTTTTTTTAATTGTGATATTGCTGTTATCAGGAAGTTGCTGCTGCCCATCTCCTGCCTGTTTCCCACTGTCGCCTCTTACGACACCCACGGGAAGATATGGGGTAGTGGGTATTCTTAACCGCCACTACACGGCGTGTAATATTCGAACACAATTTATTGTTAATGAATAAAGAAATTGATTGATTGGTTGATTGACCCACATCTATTATCGATTAAGAATCAAAATGCAGATGTCTTGTCAGGCCTTAGGACTAAGACAAACAGGGAGTAGCACAAATCACGGATACTCTAATAATTTTGTTAGTTGTTTTAGTTAAGTTTATGTTATTGTACATGGTGGTTATAAGAAGATACTCATCCATGTCAACTCCTTCACTCTACTTCAACTCCTTCGCTTCGAATGCTTTTACATGAGTTATGCGGCTCTTCGTCACTTTGTGATCGATATTACACGCAATTTAACTTAAAGTTTTGTTTCGTCTTTCGTAATGCATAAAAGGAAGAGCCATGTGATTTCAATGTTTATTTCTTGAAGTAAGAGTGAATAGAATTTTGTTGCGCTAAGATAGTGCGATTTACCGGCTAGGGCTTCATTACAATCATACAATTTACTTGTTTATTTCTTTATAAAATGTAACCCTCTTACTAGGCTTTTCCCCTGTACCCTGGCGGCAGTTTACACACATAAATGGTTGGACAGTTTACATACTCAAATGGTTTTAACACAGTCGACGACGATATCCTCCTATCCATTTTTACTTATCTCAGATTCTCATGTCCAGCCTTGGAGTGGTTCTCATCCTATATTCGCGGTCGTCAGCAGTTGGTTAGGTTAGGGGAGCAGTTTTCTGCTTGAGCTGACGTTCAAACTGGCGTTCCGCAAGGCGGTATATTTTTCCAATATTGTTTTCGCTATTTATAAACTCAATATCTAATGATTTTAGTTGCTCATACCATCTGTATGCTGATGATCTTCAGCTATATGTACAATGCAGTATCGATGATATAAATAATGGAATCAGGAAACTAAATACGAACTTACAGGCCATCCGTGTCTGGTCAATAAATTTGGTGTTTCAGTAAATCCGTTAAAATGTGAAACAATGGTCGTTCGTAGCTCCAGAATGCTGAATATGATTAACAATGGAAACCTTGAACCAGTTTTGTACAATGGAATTTCAATTCCATTTTCTCATTCCATAGTTAATTTGGGTTTGCACATAGATCACTCTATGAACTGGCGAGTACAGATCTCGGAAGTTAGTCTTAAAGTTTTTGCCGCTCTACGTTCCCTTTATCGTTTTAAAATTTTCTTACCCTTTAAAACCAAGCTTTTGCTGGTTAATTCCTTTATACTTCCTATTATAGACTATGCAGATGTGTGCTATCCAGACCTATCGCAAAATCTTCTTAACAAGTTGAAGCGCCTTCTCAACAACTGTATAAGATTTATCTTCAACTTACGAAAATACGACCACATCACTGCTTTTCGTTCCGAGCTTAAATGGCTTTCTATTCGTCAGAGGCGTTGCTCCAGAATCTTATTAACCCTTTTTTCTATATTAAATGATCAGACGTCTCCTTCTTATCTTAAAGATAACTTCCAATTTCGGTATTCAATTCTTGACCGTGAACTTCGTTCCTCTAACGTCCTCAAGATTCATATACCTCAGCATTATACTGGTTTCTTTAATTCTTCATTTACAGTTCAGGCAATACTTTTCTGGAACGCCCTGCCATACATATAAGAAAATCACCGAATAAGCATGCGTTTAAGAGACTTGTCCGACAACATTATCTTAAGAAAAACTGCATTTGACCGTCGATTTCTATTTTTATTTTTAGTTATTTTATATATTATATATGCAATATTTATTATCTTATTTATTATATATATATATATATATATATATATATATATATATATATATATATATATATATATATATATATATATATATATATATATATATATATATATTATTATTTAATATTTTCATAATTTATATTATTTTTCTATATGTATTATTAGAACGTATGCGAATATATTTTATGTTTATATACATTATATGTCTAGTAATTTTAACTTTTTTTGACACCTACTAACTTTTACTTGTTTAATTCTCTCAGGGTTGACTGGCAGAGAATGCCATAAGGCATTAAGTCCGCCCATTGTAATCCTTAAATTAAGGTGTAACACAATAAAGATTAAATAAATAAATAAATTCCACAAGGACAAACATCCAGGATCCGAGACAATTTTTTGTAGGCCATATAAATACATGTTCCGTTCGAGATTCGTACCCGCGTAGCTCAGCGCCGCACCTCATCGCAAAGTCACGGCGCCAGGAGCCGTCAAATGTAATAACATTTACAATGTAATGGCACTGGAAGGAGAAACTCAACATAAAACAATTACATCATATAATGTATAATATATGTAGAACCTTCATTACGCGTGAGAAAGCGCGCAGAGGTTATTTTATATCATAAACAGAATCCAGATAAAACTCCACCGCAATCACTGATGTGATCAATCACCTGTAAGAGCCGTAATCCGAGGCGCGGCAGAGAAATGAATCATAAAGTTATATGACGCGAAAGCGGGCAATTTATTGGCTCATTTAATCCCCTACCTTTCAGATTTGGTACTTTGTTTCGATATGCGTTAATTTATATTCTCATTTTAAACAATTTAGACACAAAATTTGCTAAAACATTAACAATAAGTGACAAACTTACTTACAATTCATCTGATGGTTAGTGACTAATGCACTGCATGGATGTCTGCAGCCAACTTTAAACAATGAAGGCGAAGACTTATTATAGAGCTTAGGATGCCCACTTCTGTTAGACAGAAAAAAAGAAACAAAACTCATTTATTAAATCAAATACTAACACGTTTTAAAAATACTAAGCTATTTAACCTATAAGATAACATAACTAAATCGAAAATGTGATCAATACTATGTAATTATAAGCAACATGTGTACGGGTGTGGTTTAAAAGAACTACTCTCAGCACAATTTCATGGTATTCATGTTTAAAAGTATCATGTGTAACGTCCATGTCACACCTATGCCGGTAGTTGTTGGGAGAACTAAGCTCGAAGTTATTGACGAGTATGTTTACCTGGGACCAATAGTCCGACTAGGTAAGTCCAACTAAGAGAGGTCAATCGACGGATTCAACTCGGCTGGGCAGCGTTCGGGAAATTACGACACATCTTCTCGTCAGGTATACCTCAAAACTTGTAAACGAGATTGTACAACCAGTGCGTATTGCCAATGATGACTTATGGATCTGAGAAGCGGTCCTTCACTGCTGACCGTATGAGGAAGCTCAAAGTCGCTCAGCGAGCTACGGAGAGGGCTATGCTCGGAGTTTCTCTGCGTGATAATATTAGAAATGAGGATATCCGCAGTAAAACTAGAGTGACCGACATATTCCAACGGATTAGTAAGCTGAAGTGGCAATGGGCCGGCCATATAACTCGAAGAACCGATAACCGAAGAAAGGTTCTCGAGTGGCAGCCTCATAACGGTGGGTGAAGTGTAGGGCAACCCCCCCACTAGATGGAGTGACGACCTGGTAAGACATGCAGGAAGTCGATGGATGCAGGTAGCTCAGGACCGTGCTTTGTGGCATTTCTTGGGGGAGGCCTATGTTCAGCAGTTGACTTCTGAAGGGCTGTAATGATGATGATGATGATCCACGACGCGGGATTTAAGTTCACCCTCTTAAAGTTAGCAGTGAACTACGTAATTGTTTTCCTGATTCGATGGTTTCGAGATATGGTCGGGTTTCACCTCTAATAGAGGCATCATCAGGAGAAATAGACTATGATCTCTAACCGCCTAGCGGATTGGAATCGGATCTAACCTAATTTGTTTTATCATTTTAGGCTTTTGTGATATAGGTGAGGGGGTTACGTCAGAGGCGAGCCAATTCAGCTATCCTTTTATACAACTTGCATAAAATGTCTTTTTATTCTTCTTTGTTTGATGTATTTTTAGTTCTTCAGTTATTTTGGTTTTAATGGAAGTGTTGAGATGTCTTTTGTGTGTTTCTATTTTAACTTGTACGATCCGACACGGTCCCACTTTTCATCGATCACAATGCTCAAACCTTAAACATGAAATATAGTCGATTAGCCAAATTGGAATGATTTAAAGGTGTGATTAGTCATGACAAAGCTAGTTATCTAATAAAATATTGTTCTCTTGCCGTATGGTGACAGTGTAAGTGAATCCATCTTTAATCCTGCCAGTTTTTTTAGGGGGCAAATGAGCACGCGGCTCACCTGATGGTAACTGTCCACCGCCACCCATGAACAAATGCCACACCAGGGAAATTGCAAGTGCACTGTCGGCCTTTTAAAAGTAGTAAGCTTGTTTCTTGAAGGTTCCTAAGTCATATCGGTCCGGAAAAATCGTCGATGGGATAAGATACCGCAAAGATTTCTTGCGAGGGATAAAACTCCTAGTAAAACGCACATTCTCAAGGCTTCCGATAGATGGCATTATAAGCATCTTATATAACGTATAACATATCATCACGTAGGTGTAGTAAGAAGTGACACAAGGAAATGAAACAGGGAAAAGCCATTCTTTTCAATTAAGCATTTTCCTGATAATCACCCAAAACAATAAAAAACTGCGATTGCCAACCCACCCGCCAAGTGGTAACTATGGCAAATATCCCTCCTATCAATCTAAAGGGAAGGCCTGTGTATAGCAGTGGACTTTTGATATGCTGGATTGAATTAATGGATGTAAATTAACCATGTAATGGCGTTCTAAAGAATCCATCACTATATCGTTAGGTATTAACCTCCTTATATTACGTAGCCTATTGTTTATTCTGATAAGCTAATAAGTCATATTATGTACGCTCATTATGTGTAGACAATAATATTTACATAACATTATATTATATACATAACATTATTATTATAAGCCAGAAAGATCATTTGACCTCCGATAGATTAATACGCATATATTGTAGTACGTTTTGTGTAATCTATTACTATAGTAAAACTCTAACACGACGACTTCTGTACATAGTTTTTTTTTTAAATTTGAATTGGGGTTTTCTATATCGATACAGACGCCAAAACAATTTTTTTGGAAACGTTGTATGTCTGCCTGTCTGAACACGCATCACGCGAAAACCTGTGAACCGATTTGCATGGGACTTTCACTATCGTATTACATAGAGATCGAACCGTTGGAATAACTATAATTCATCACGCTATCAATCATAGGAGCTGGGTAGTAGGCATAGTATATCCCTTTTGTAGCTACAAAAAAGTTTTAAATTTACATTGTTGTGGGATTGAAAAATTACATTATCCGATTTTGATTTTTTTTATATTATTCCTATCCGTTACTGTCTAAATATATAATATTTATAAGACTCGCCGACGCAACCGCTTATAAATAGCAGCTGTTTTTGGCTCGCCGCTCACTTAGCGGCCAGCCACCGTAGAGTCTACTACACCTGAAGATGCCTCGTGTAGAAGGAACACGTTGTATTGTCATCGGTGGTCTTTCCTAGTGTAGTGGTGGTGTATAGTGGTGCTGGGATTAGTGGGACGGGGATAGTGCACGCATTGAGGGAGGCAGGGTGCTCAAACTAGGTAAGACACATCATTTTATTTTATTAAGGGGATATTGGCAAAGTAAATATTTACAACTTTAATATAATGGATTTCCGCAAAGTAACGCCTGATTCTATTAATTATGTTTTTATATTAGTTCAATAATCAACTAATTACTTTAGTTTTACCTAGATGGTGCTTTAGGTATTTTAAAGCAAGGTTTGGTTTCATTATACGCGAGTTATGATATAAGATACATCTGTAATAGATAGTGCTTTCAACGCAATGTGATGATATTGCGTTGAAAGCACTATCTATTACAGACTAGACTAGTAAATGTAATTTTCTTACTTTTATCTGACAAAGGCGAAGCAAAGGAGCGGGTTGTTTCTTGCTCCTCGTATTTATATTACTCTTAGGTGAAATAGCTCATATACCAATGTTAACTTTATTAGGATATATTTACTGTAAATGCGTTTTGATATAGAGTTTATTTAATAGCGCCTATCTGTTAAAACTTCAAACAGAGTAAAGAGTTCAATTAAAAGTAAAGTAACAGCTAAAATATGGCCTAAGGCTGAGTATATACATTCTCAGATTGTTGAGAGGGTATTTTTGGGGCGGGGAAGAGTCCATCGCGTGCCTTTGACGTGCTGTCCTGACGCATTTGTTCTCTTTACTTTTATTAATTAATAATTTTTTTATTAATTTAATTTTAATTTACAAAAATTGATTTAGTAATAAAGTGCACGCTAATAATTTCTATTATTATTTCCCAAGGAAATGATTAAAAATGCACAAAATCCTTACTTTATAACAGATATCTTTTTAGTAATTAAGTGCACGCTAATAATTTCTATTATTATTTCCCAAGGAAATTATTAAAAATGCACAAAATCCTTACTTTATAACAGATATCTTTTTATTTAGTTAAGAAATAGCGTTTATAAAAATATTTTTTTTAATGGACACGATGCCAACTTAAATCGAATAGAATGAATGGAGAAACATTATTAAATGATTTTTGTAACTTAAAAATAAGTACCTACTCATACTTTTGGATTAATTAATTAAATACTTTTATTTTTATTTTCCGAAATCTTAACTTAAAGTGATAAGACGAGAGTGCAGTTTGCGTGAAAAAAAAACGGTTTTTAATCGCATGGTGGTGGGGAAATTCGTAAAACGAAATTATGATATTTATGAATAATACACACTCGTATTTTAGAACTTTACAAAAATCTGCGCCTATTTACTCCTTATAAGGTGGAAAAATGTTATATAAAACAGTAAAGTTGTCTATTTATCATTGTGGATAGGTTAGTATTATTGCAATTTGCAACTAAATGGCGTTAGCGCTGAATTAAAAGAAGGTTTTGCTATCACCATAGGTTATATTAAAAGGTTTTAAATATAATTTTAGTAAGTTTTTGAATGCGTTATATTTATATTTTAAGTATTTTTAATTTTGAGTATTTAAGTGATAAGCGTTTTGGGCGCTGAATACTTTTAATTTATTTTTGTTCTTACTGTTTCCAACATACCTACATCAAACCCTTTAGGCTAAATTACAGACATTGAGATATTATGTACGAACCTTTCGGTAAAGAGTACCTAATAGTGTTCTATAATAGGTACGTAAGTACCAAGGGAGTACATTTTACTTAATGACACAGGACAGGATTTTGAATCACGAGTGTTTGCGCAAGCGTAGGTGCACTTTCTATTCCCTCACTCTCATAGTCCGAAGTGACGGTAATCCGACACAAAAATAAAGAGATCAGACGCAAAACCAACAGCTTTAAGTGTTTTCTGAGGCATATGGATGAAACACCGCTCAAATCACCGCTCCGAGTTGCTACTGAGAATTTCTCGATAGAAAACCCAACTGATTTTGAACCTGATCACACCTATTATATATTTAAAGTTCAAAAAACTTTTTTCAGTTGAAATTAGTTTGATTTTTCATTTGTTTGCAGGATTAGACATAATATAGAACTTTAGATAGGCATAGAATTGTAGTTTTCATTTAAAATATTTTTAATATTATTTAAAATATGGTGTCTCATACTACAGTCAGATAATTGGTGATAGAGCTTGCCACAAACTAATAAGAAGTTGGAGCTTGCTTATTTCGGGCAATTTCTTATATTATGTTGTATAGAAACCAAGTGTTATTGCGGTCATTTTGTTGTTTATTGTCAATATTATGAAATACAATTCGTTACTTGGTTCGAACGTGGGTCCGTCCATTAGTTCGTTTGTGGGGCCGTCTATTTGTTCGTTCGTGAGTTTGTCTCATTGACTGACTAACTGAATGTTTCTATCCAGATTCGTGTCTTTCTAGATTTTCGCGACATTTAAAAGTACAAGTAAATAATCATCAGTTATCATATGAAAAGTACTTGTTCCACGCGAACGAAGTCGCGGGCACTGCTAGTTCATAAATAAAACAATTTGTATGTAAAATAAAATACTTACTGCTTTGCATAGTATTCTTTATTATATTTCATACATATTTTCATTCGTTTAAACCATTTTTGAAAACATATGGAGCGTTGATTTTAGCTCAGGTTTAACTTCAAGGGACTTTCCGCCATGATTTTTTTTATTCAGTAATTATTATATATGAGTGAATAATATTTTATATAATATGAGTTAATAACATTTTAAAAATATAACTATGAAATTAAAACATTTATGAGCGCAGAACTTTCAGTGTGCTTTATGTAACTAGTATAAAATACCAGACGTGACTCTATCGTCTGTCGTAAATCAAAATTGATATATTAATTTATTTATTTTAATTTAGTTTCTTATGGAAGTGTTGAGATTTTTGTGATATTTCTCTTGCGGTGTCACTTTTTACCGATCACAATTCACCCAACCTATGAAATAGAGTCCAGTGATCAATTACCACGTTTATACGTAGTAGAGCCATGCTGCAGCTATACTATAGTTGTAAAACGAATGGGTCAGCTCTAATGGGGAAGGACAACGCTCTCACATACTACTAGCGTAAAATAGCATTTTAATGCTGCTGTGTTTCGTATGGCGAGTGTTTTTTTTAATAGGATTAGGGTGACAAACGAGCACACAGTCCACCTGATGGTAAATGGTTGCTGCGGCCCATTGACATCTACATCTATCCTCGATTACGAATCAAAATGCAGATGCGTTGTCACCGGATAAGAGCGAATGCCTCGTTTTGAAAGGGTCTCCGGTTCACACTCACCATAGGAAACACAGCAGCGGTAAGCTGCTATTTTACGCTGGTCTTCTGTGAGAGCGTGGTCCTTCCCCAGTCGAGCCGACCCATTCGTGCTAGAACTATACTACTAATATAGCTGCAGCATGACTCTACCACGTATATAGAGTGTAGAGAACCGGAGATCCTATTTACTGGATACGAGGCATTCCATCTTAGTCCTATATTCTATAAAAAAGAATGCTTAATCACGAACAAAGCTAGGCTATATCCTAAATTGTTCCACGAAATACTCGTATATTCAATAATCCACATGAATATTGAGAGCAAGCTTAGTGAATGTTAACAATTTGCGATACGTAAAACCCAACGATCGTATAGCGTTACCACATCGTTTAACGGATAGGTGTCGAGGGACTGATATGTAGAATCTCTTGAGAGTATAAACTAATAAACGGGCAGAGAAAACAACGAAAGATTCCAAATAAATAATTAAATTTTGATCATTGAATTAGTGAATTATACTTATATTTATTTACTTATAAAAAATTTAGTACGTTTGAGCGATCCCGTGCTTAAAAAATGCTGAATGACGGGCAGACAAATTGGCAACGGGGTGATCGAATAAGCAATAAGTCTTTTGTAATATTTAGGCACGGATTTCTTTGAAACTTGTACTTGTCGCAATAAATGAACATTGCTTGGATAGGTTTAGAAGTAAAATACTAGTGAAAAGACTTCCATTAATTCTATATAAAAATATTGTTAATTATTTTATGAGACTTTATTTGAAATTGTAAGTTGTGAATTTAATAGAACATTTACTTCTAAAACTTTCTCCTTCGATAGTCGCAAATCATTTAATGACAGTAGAAATCCAAAAAAGTACACCTGACGGTAAGTAACTACCGCTGCCCATGAACAACTGCAACAGCTGGGGAATTGCAGGTGCGTTGCCGGCGTTTTATAAAAGAGTAGGCTTTTTTATTTAAAGGTCCTTAAGTCGTATCAGTCCGGAAAAATCGCTGGTGGTAGTCGATTCCACAAGAAAGTTGAAAAGTGGACTGCCAATCATTCAGATGTTATGGATGATATCGCGAGTTTTGTCGCGATGTGCGATGGTGAAATTTAATCCGAAAAATTCCTCTGAGCACTCCACGTAATAGATGCGATAAAATATGCAAAGGAATGCAACATCTCATCGCAGCGTTAGTGAATCAAGTCGTTGACGATTCGAGTCACTCTGCGTTAGATGTTGGAGCTGGCACTGGGGTGCCTCGGAGAGATGAGAACATTATTCCATGTAAGGTCGAACTTGCGCCTTGTAAAGTTGCAAGCGGTGTGCCGTCATGAAATATGGTCCTGATCTACAAAGCATTCTTTTTATAGGCCAATTTGGCCTTTACTTCCAAGTGACCACGAAACTCCGCGGAAGGAACGCCATTCGATATGTCAACACCGAGGATTCCGATGCTGTCTGAGGCAACGAGGCAAGTGCCCTTAAATTGAGGTTATATGAACTTCATCATAGTGATACATTCAGAGAATATAATGTAAAATAATATTCTAAAGTATTTATAAAAGTGTCTTCCACAGCTATAGCTTTATATATTATAGTTATATATTATATAGTTATATATTAGCAATAAAATTAAAATTGCTTCAAATAAAATTAAAATGACGTGGGGTATCAGTATAAAGTATATTAAAGTCTTGAATTCACTTTAAAATTATATTAAACAATAAAGCAACAATTCTACACACAGTCATAAATATACATATGCAAATAATAAGTAGGTTAAGTGCATACGCTCATGCATTGTCTAAAATGTAAACATGGAAAACTGCAATTTTAAAATAAAATAAGTAAATATTTTTACGCTTTCAGCGAGTAGCGTAGAAAACAATTCAATTGCCTACGTAACGTATGTGAACGCATAAACAACTGGCAGCACTTTAGAGGCGTAGCCGGAGCAATCGGCGCGAGGATTTACAGTTGAATTTGATGCGATTGTTTTCAATTCCGACTGAATGCTTTTCTACGTTAACACTACATCTTCGATACATTACAAAAGCTCGCGTTTTAGCACCATTGTCAACGAGTGAAATATTAAGAACAATTAATAACTTCACAGTGATCTGTTATTACGTTTTACGAGTGTCGTATTACTATAATAACAATAAAATGAAGCCTGTGACTCGTTGAAGATGAAGACAAATCTGACCAGACGTCACACTTCATAATCTGTAGAGAAATTTAATTTTTTTTTCGAAAGAGACCTTCTTTTTTGTTTACCTTTCTTTCATTTACGTGAACTTCTTTTGATACATACGATACAAGCTCGTACCAGTGGTGTACAATTAGGAAGTTATTTATAAAGAAATTTAGTATTTCTTCTCGATAAAATGTAGCCTGTGACGCTCTGAAGAAGAAGACAAATCTGACGAGACCTCGCACTTCAAACTCGGGCGTGTAGATTACACTACAAAAAGTCAATTATTTGAGACCTTGACACGCTTTTGCTTCATTTACGTACAAACGCTTACAATTGGTGTAAGATTGTATAGTTATTTATAAAGAAAATAAAAGTCCATTCGGTAATTTCTCATGTAATATGTTTTATTTTTTTATTTATTTATAGGAGAGGGGGCAAACGAGCATGCGGCTCACCTGATGGTAAGTGACTACCGCCGCCCATGAACAACTGCAACACCAGGGGAACAAGAGGAATTGCAGATGCGTTGCCGGCCTTTTAAAAAGGAGTAGGCTCTTTTCTTGAAGGTCCCTAAGTCGTATCGGTCCGGAAAAATCCCTGGTGGTAAACTATTCCACAAGGAAGTTGTGCGAGGAAGAAAACATCTTCTAAATCGCACAGTGGTGGACCGCCAATCATCCAGATGGTGTGGATGGTATCGGGAGTTCTGCCGCAATGTGCGATCGTGAAATTTGGCGGCTGGGATTAATCCGAACAATTCCTCAGAGCACCCCGTGGTAATGCGAAAGAAAATGCAAAGAGATGCAACATCTCTTCGCAGCGCCAATGAATCGAGCCGATCGGAAAGGACTAGGTCGTCGACGATTCGAGCCGCTCTGCGTTGGATGCGGTCAAGTGGAAGGAGCTGGCACTGGGGAGCCCCAGCCCAGAGATGGGAACAGTATTCCATGTGAGGCCGAACCTGCGCCTGTGTGTTACAGGCGTTGTGCCGGCATGAAATACTGTCCCGCCTGCTGAGCACGCCAGCTTTTAGAGGCCAATTTGGCCTTCTCTTCCAAGTGACCACAAAACTGCACGTCACTCGATATGTCGACGCCGAGGATTCCGATACTGGCTGAGGCAACAAGGGGAGTGCCTTGAAACTGAGGAGACACGACAAAGGGGTTCTTTTTAGCGGTAAACGCGCAAACTTGTCTTCTGAGGATTAAACTGGACTAGATTTAGTCGCCCCCAATCCGAGACTTTGTTCAGCAAAGACTCGACTTCAGACACAAGTTTGTTCCGGTACTCGGCGACGTTTTCCCGAGAAATATTGGCACGGCCGGTGTATAGAGCATCACCAGTGCTGTCATCCGCATAGCAATGAATGCTACCGGTTTGCAACATATTATTGATATGCAGAAGAAACAGCGTTGGTGATAGCACGCAGCCTTGTGGAACACCAGCGTTAATAGGCTTGTAGTCGGAGCATGCACCGTCTACAACGAACTTGATGCTCCGGTCTGCAAGAAAGCTGGTGATCCAATTGCACAATTTCTCAGGAAGCCCATAGGAAGGAGAGTTTCAGAAGCGCTTTGTGCCAAACCCGATCGAAAGCCTTCGCAATGTCCAAACTAACGGCCAATGCTTCCCCTTGACTCTACTGCTCCGCCCATCTATGAGTCAGGTAGACCAGAAGATCACCAGCTGATCGACCCCGACGAAACCGTATTGACGGTCACTAATCAGCTGGTGATCCTCAAGGTACCGCATGAGCTGGCAGTTTATAACGGACTCCATTAATTTTGGAGAACAAGGCGGTGATGGCGATGGGCTTGTAGTTGGACGGGTCTGAGCGGTCGCCTTTTAGGATCGGTTGGACAAAGCTGTCTTCCATGATTTCGGGACTACGCCAAGGGAGTAGGAGTACCGGAAAAGACGCGTTAGAACCGGTGCCAACTCCGGAGCACACGTCCTCAGTACAATTGGGGGGATTCCGTCAGGCCCACTCGACTTGTGGATGTCCAGGGAGAAAAGTGCTTTGCGAACCGAGCGCTGTGAGAACCGCACATCCGGCTTGGAGCACTCACACCGCGGGATGGTCGGCGGTGTATTCCCCCCGTCATCAAGAGTCGAGTTGGACGCAAAAAGGGAGCCTAAAAGGTCGGCTTTCTCTTTTGCGGCGTGGGCCAGTGAGTCGTCCTCCCTGTGCAGAGATGGTAGAGATGGCTTACAGAAATTCCCTTGGACAGCCTTGGCGAGAGACCAGAATGCACGGGTTCCCGAAGGAAGGCGAACTAGTTTCTCGCCAATTTTGCCTATGTGCTCTGACTTTGCCTTGGCAATAACTCTTTTGAAGGACCTGAGGCGAAGTTATACTTCTTTTTAAGCATGCTGGTGTTTACATCCCGAGCCGCCGAAGCCTCAGCCCAGGCCCGATAGCACTCCTGCTTACTGCGTAATGCAGTCTTACAGGAGCGACCAAACCAAGGCCGAGATCTGCCTCCAATGGGTACCACAGATGATGGAATAAATAGATCCATTCCCTGTAGCACCACATCAGTGACAGAGTCAGCAACAGCGCTGGGATCATCCGGCGAGAAGCAAACCCGCCCCCATGGGTAGGATGCAAAGAAAGACCGCATTCCGTCCCAATCCGCCGACCTGTAATGCCAAACACGGCGGCAACCTGCAGAACGCAACCGCGAGCGGAGCGTGAGTGGCACCACACTCCGGATCAGACAATGGTCCGAAGAGCCGAGAGGAGCATCGACGGAAACCTGATATCCGTCCGGATGAGAGGTCAGCAGAAGGTCCAACAGGGAAGGTGTATCCTCCACATCTGGAATCCGCGTAGGCGAAGTAACCAGTTGTGTCAGACCATATGCCAAGGCAAACTCATAAACAGATCTTTTCGCATAATCGGTTAAACGTGAACCGAGCCATTCGGCGTGGTGGGCGTTAAAATCGCCAAGGATCACGATCTCTGCGGATGGAACCTGTTGTAGCAAGGAATCTGTAGCCATTTGGACGTGGTGGATGAGTCGGTCTGTTTCGGCATTACCGCTATGGGACCTATAGAGGCACCCGTAGACGCGCGGATGGTCGTCGCTATCTACGCGCAGCCAAAGGATGGACAGGTCCGAACCTTCAAGACTGCCGAGACGTCGAGAACAGATGTCCTCTCTGACGTATACGCAAACTCCAGCCCGAGGCACAAAGGAGTGTTCCAATTTGTACCCTGGGTAGGAGAGATACGAAGTATCAGCCGGAGAGGACACCTGCGTCTCGGTCAGAAAGAGCAAGGCCGGCTTCGCCGTCTCGAGATGGTAGTGGACGGCGTTTAGGTTCGAGTGAAGTCCCTGATGTTGCAGAAATTCACGGATAGCGTGGCAGGGTCGTTTGGTGTTGTTGCTCAGTTTGCCCCGAGCAGTTATTGTTCTGAGCGGAATTTTGCCCCCAGAATACGCGAGGCAGCCTGAGCACCCACGCTCAGGAGTGGAGTAGCATGGTCGTGGATGCTCAGCGAGGGATTCTCCAGGGGTGCTGGTACCCTCCTGGGGTAGTCTTTTATTTAATTCCGCTACCATGTTGATGGGGGGGGGGAGAATTGGGCATCCGGTCACCTGCACTCACCAGACGAAACGCAAAAGCAGAGCTTCCACTTCACGCCGGTATTCTGTGAGGTCGTGGTACTAACCCGGCTCGAGCCGGCCCATACGTGCAACAGCAAAAGCTGCTGCGTGGCTCTACCACCGTTAAAGAATCACTATGGTAGAATTTTTTTCAGGTTTTGGTTAGGCAACGTGTTTTTTATTATTATTAAGAAGTGCTATCTGTTCAAATTTCTGATCCTTCCGGCCAGGTAAACACAAAGTAACTTATTATATTGTGGTGTATTTTGGTAACCCATGGGGTGATATTTACCATAGTTGCCACGTTTGACCGGGTTGGCAAACGTAGTTATTGTTGCGCGCCACGTATTGCCTGGTACATGGCGACACTAGTTACCACTAGCGCCTTCTAGTTTCGAGTAGCAGATCTAGGAGAGTCAAGATCCTTCTAGATATTTCCATGGAAGAACTTTCTAGAACTATCGACACCTAGTCAGTCGAGACCGGTATGTACTAGAAAATTCTAGATGTTTCTACAGTAAAAGGTTCTGGAACTATCTGAGGCCCTATATAAGGCCGGTATAGATCGCGACCCGAGTCAGTGCTAAGTTGGCGTTACAAACGAATACTTCGAAGTGATACAACTGCGAACTAAAGTGATCAATCAAAGTACAATTGTGTTTTAAGATTAGTGTGGTTTTAAGTTGTAATTAGTGGAGAAAGTGGTGACAGAGGGAAACAAACCAGATGTTGGGCAGCAGCGTTTTCCTAATAACAATTATAAAATCAAAAACAACTTCGGTTGTCGGTTGTGTGGCAAATATCTCCCCTATGAGACAATCTATGTGGGAGGCCTATGTTCAGCAGTGGGCTATATTATTTCGTATGGTGAGTGCAGATAACTGGAGACCCTTTTTACTGGTAACGAGGCATTCCATCTTAGATCTCAGAGGTGACAATGCATCTATATTTTGATACTTAATTGAAGATAAATGTAGATGTCTATGGGCCACAGCATCCACTTACCATCAGGTTAACCGTGTGCTCGTTTGTCATCCTTATTCTATAAAAGAAGTGTTCCGTATTATTGGTTTTTAAACAAATAATTACATCAGAAGAACCTCATTTCGAAACGTTAGTAGACTTGTAGTTACTTGGCGGTGACATACATAGAGACGGACTCCATTATTGAGTTCCGTTATTGAGTACGGAAGACGAGGATAATGGTGCACACCATATTATGGTTAATGGGCATGTGTAATGTATATAGTGCGATGCGACATACTAAGCTTTGTGCGGTCAGTGGCGCATGAAACAAACAGGCAGGTTTGGTCGGGACACAAACGCGGCGATTGTTATGTGGGTAACATCATATGGACAAAGTAATAATAACGCTTATATCACTTTTAAGCCTTACGTATTTCTTTTACGCTGAAGCTACTCTTTTGCGAAATCCTAGTTCTCATCAGCATGTATAGGACTATTTCACAGGATAGGACGGATTTGCCGTTATCACCTTAAATGGCAGTCTGTTTAGTGATCGGAGTTTAAGAATCTTTGAAATTTTTGCTAATCTACGTCACTGATCTACCTATTTTACTCCAAGTTATTGGATGTAGAAGTTATGGAATATTTTACTATTACTGGGGTTTAGGACAAGATTTTAGGGACTGTAATTAATTTGATATCTATGTAAAGAAAATGATAGAGATTTGCAGTTGTGCGCGCATCACGGAAAAACTACTGGATATAATTTCAATTAGGTTTTCTAAGTTTCTTAGACACTTGGCCCTTATGTAAAAAAAAATATTGCGATTTCTTCATTTAATATAAATTTATTAAAGTTGTAAGTATATCAAGCAACGCGGACGAAGTCGCGGGTATCAGCTAGTAGTTAATATGGTAGAGTAAGAAAACCCGTGAAATGTGTATGTAAAATAATTATTAAGATTTTATTTTACTTGGTGCAGTCATATTATGGTTTTAGCACAAATGGATCGTCCCGACAGGGAAAGGACCTCCAACGTGAGTCATCGTTTTGTTGTTCGAATCTACGTCTCCGATCAGCCTATTTTAATGCAAGTTACGGCTGTAGAAGTTAACATAACATAACATAAACACTCACGCCTGTCACCCAGAAGGGTAGGCAGAGACTACGGACTTCCATTTGGCACGATCCTGACACACTTCTCTCGCCTCCTTTACATCCATATATCTACGCATACACGCTCGTCGGTTAAGGGTACTCCTAATCTGGCCCATTTTCAATATATCGCCAATTTGGTCGATAAACCTTCGTCTAGGGCGTCCCTTCCCGACTCTTCCGTTCACTTCTGTAACATAAATTTGCTTTGTCACTCTTTCCTCGTTCATTCTTTCTACATGACCAAACCACCGAAGCATTCCTTTCTTAATCCTGGTCAAAACGTCATCTTGCAAACCACACTTTTCTCTTATCACACTATTTCTCACCCTGTCATTCAGATTCAGCCCTAGCATACCATATATTTCATTTTATGGACTGTAATAAAATTGATATAATAAATGTGATAGGGTTAGAGAACATGTGAAATGTGTTAAAGTCTTGTTATAATTAAGATTGAACTTAAACAATATAAACGATTGTCAAAATCGTAAGAAACATTTTCTACATTTCTAAGTATTCATTTTACACGATTACTTATTTCGTTTAGTTATGGTGCGTTTCCATTAAGTATGTCACGTCATGCCAGGTCCGTGAGTTGTCCCATGACGTGTTTCTGCATTTATTTAGATAAAAGTGCACGTGTGTGGCACAGGATCAAAGAACGTCCCGAGATCACTATCAAATTATATTAGGCGACAAACAGTAGCATAAAATAAGTATTAACTGAAATCAAACAAAAATGGATCTTATGTTATTGTAATACAATAACGTTTGAAAGTTATTATCAAATTATATCGTCTTGAAACTTGAAAGGACATCCGTTTATTGTGTGTGGTCCAATCCATGCTTCGTACATTTTTTTCTTTTTTAATTACTACTATACCGCTGATTTAAGATCGTAAAATTTATATTTTTATAGTGGTTCCTATAATAGATTATAGCGGTTCCTATAATATACAAGTAAAATGCTTTGCATATATGTATAATATGTGAATGTCTACACACACACTTAGTGGTCAACCGTCGCAGTCTATTTCTCCTGTTATTCCTCTCGCGAAATTCGTGTCATATTATGAACAGTGGTGTGTTTTTCCTAGTGTAGTCTTAGTGATAGTGTACACAATTCATTAAAAAAATGCCAAAGTACGTCACAAAACTAAACAAACATGAACACAAATATGAATACTGACCTACTTGACGGAATAGCGCCGCAACCACAGAATAATAATAGTACTAACGTACCACAACCCGCAACGTAACAGCACCTGTGAACAGCATAATGATAATATGAACCCAGATTTATCACGTACAAATACTTTTAGGTAGCTATATACATACATACATAAATACTTTTTAGGTAGCTATATACATACATACATAAATACTTTTTTGGTAGCTATATACATACATACATAAATACTTTTTAGGTAGCTATATACATACGTATATAAATAATTTTTAGGTAGCCATATAAATACATACATAAATACATTTTAGGTAGCTATATACATACATACATAAATACTTTTTAGGTAGCTATATACATACGTACATAAATACTTTTTAGGTAGCTATATACATACATACATAAATACTTTTTAGGTAGCTACATACATACGTACATAAATACTTTTTAGGTAGCTATATACATACATACATAAATACTTTTTAGGTAGCTATATACATACGTATATAAATAATTTTTAGGTAGCCATATAAATACATACATAAATACATTTTAGGTAGCTATATACATACATACATAAATACTTTTTAGGTAGCTATATACATACATACATAAATACTTTTTAGGTAGTTATATACATACATACATAAATAATTTTTAGGTAGTACATAAATACTTTTAGGTAGCTATATACATACGTACATAAATAATTTTTAGGTAGGCATATACATACATACATAAATACATTTTAGGTAGCTATATACATACATACATAAATACTTTTTAGGTAGCTATATACATTTACTTACTTACTTATCTTCACGCACAATCCCTGACGGGGTAGCCAGAGAGAACAGATCGCCAAGTGTCACGATCCTTGCATACTTCTTTCGCTTCTTTCAGATTCATAATCTTCTTCATACATGCACGTCTAGGTATCCGAGTACTCTTGACCCTCCCCTCTTCGAGCAGTTTGCTCACATGGTCTTCGAAAGTTAGTCTCGGTCTACCTCGACACCTTTTAATATTAACTTTCGCGCTATATATTTTCTTCACCATTCGGTCTTCACTCATTCGCTCAACGTGCCCAAACCATCGAAGCACGCCCTTATCAATTTTTGTGATAAGGTCATCTTTCAAACCTGCCATATTGCGAATCTCTTCGTTTCGCTTTCGGTCGGCCATGGTAACGCCGCACATTTTACGAAGAGATCGCATCTCCACTGCATTCAACTTGCTTTTATGCTTCTTCTGGCATACCCAGGTTTCGCTGCCATATAACAAAGTTGGTACCAACACTGCGTTATGTGTTGCAAGGCGCGCTCTTCACTACGCCCTGCCTTTTGACTAAAGCAGTCAAGGCACCATTGACTTTGTTTCCGGCAGCGACACGCCTGTCCACATCTAAATCATCTTCCATCCCGGCTAAGCACTCCCAAGTATACAATTTCATTTACCTGTTCTAGACATTCTTGATTTACCCATATTTCACACTTCGTTCTCTCTTCGTCCCTTTCAAATACCAGAACCTTAGTTTTATTGGCATTCAAACGGAGACCTTTAATTTCACATTCCTCTTTCATACACGTGACTAATGCCTGCAGTTCTGCCTCTGATGGTGCAATAAGCACTGCATCATCAGCATACATCAGACAATTTACTTTTATGTCACCCAATTTCACACCTAGACAGCTATCTTTCAGCTTCTGTAAACAGCTGTCGAGATATAGTATGAACAGCCAGGAAGACATGACACAACCCTGTTTTACTCCCGTTTGGACGCTAAACATGGGTGACAGGTCATGCCCTACCCACACAGGCTTTACAGTCGCAGTAAAGTGCCTGCACAGCCCTTAGCAATCGACCATCCACACCGTACCCCGGCAACAATTCCACATTTTCTTCCTTACAACCTTATCAAATGCTTTCAAGATCCACAAAGCACAGAAAATCTTCTGTTAGCAGTTAGAAGCTTCTCCGCGATCATGCGAGAGAAAATATTTGATCCGTGCATCCTCTTCCAGGTCTAAATCCGCATTGAGCTCCCATAGAAATCTTTCCGATTTCTTGCATTCTACGTGTCAAAACCTTCGAGTATACTTTACTTGCTAAACTGGTCAGGTTGATCGTTCGATAGCACCCGCAGTCAAAATGTGAACCTTTACCTTTATAAAGGCACAATGACTGCGGATCGCCAATCATCCGGGACGTCCCCGTCCGCCAGCACAAGTTGCACAGCAGATGAAAACTGTCCCAGACGCGAGGTCCACCATACTTGATCATTTCAGTAACTCTGTCTAGTCCCGCGGCCTTACCACATTTCAAACTTCGAATCGCACGTTCAATCTCTTTCATACTGATGACCTCAGTGTCATCGAGGTCCAGGTCTGGCGTACCAGTCACGGAGTCATCCCCGGATCCTCACTGAGATCATCACACGCATACATTTCTCTATAAAATTCGCTCCATCGCTGCATGACGTCCGATTTTTTGTGAGGATGTCATTAGTTCGAAAGCACTTTGTTCATATTTTGGGCCGTCGCACCACTTCGGGTCCTTCCAACCTCTTTCCAGAAGAGTTTGGAGTTCTCCCAAAGTTGTGCGATAACCTTTGTCCGCTTCCATTCTACATCTTTCACGCATTTCCTCAATCAATGCTTTCGTGTGAACTTTCTGCAGCTTATATCTTTCTTTCATCTTCTCTCTCATATCCTTATCATTACTAGAGGCCAAGTAATCTAACCATGCTTTCTTCTTCTTCTTTACAGCTTCTTTCACTACATCATTCCACCATGCATCTCTTCTTTTACTACTGCCTCTTTTTATTGTTCCACACACTTCTTCCGCTGCACTTACCATTCCATCCCTAAGGTTCTGCCATGTTCTTCCACATATCATTTCGCCATCGATGGTGTCAAGCGTTTACCCTCGCATGATATTTGTCCCTAGTATCCGCTTCCTGAAGCTTCCAACTTCGGATGCGACAGACCGTCTGTGGTTCTGTTACCGCCGTCCGGTAGCGCCAACCCGCGAACAGACCCCTAAATCTAGTGATCACTAGATAGTGATCCGTTCCTAGGTCAGCACCCCTGAACACTCGCGTATCCATCACCTGTTTTCGCAGTCGGTCATCCACCAGGAACAAATCGATCATACTTCTCTCATTCTTACTTTCTCTAGTATACATATGGATTTTCTTGTGATTAAACATAGTGTTTGTCACAAGAAGACCCTTTTCCTTGCATACCGCCAGTATAAGCTTGCCAGCATCATTAACTCTTTTATCGCCAAACTTTCCAAGCACCGACTCGTACCCTGGTCGAGCGGTACCAACCCATCCATTCAAATCACCACATACAACAATTCTTTCGTTTCCCTTAGCCAAATCTAGAACTTCTCTTACATTCTCCCAAAACTCCTCCAGCTCAGCCCTGGACGACGAAGCTACCGGCGCATAAACAGCCAAAAGGAATAACTTCGTCAGTCCCAATTTAAAGCGAACCCAGAGAAGTCTTGAGTTCACAATCTTATATTCAGTCATAACATCGACCAACCGAGACGACAGCAGTACTTCTACCCTGGCGGGCGCCTCGTTCTCCGGGACTCCGGACCATAGAGCTAACGCCCCGCCAGGAGCTTTCAGTACCACTGCCCTTCCGTTTGGTCTCTGACATACACACGACATCTAATTCTCTTTCTTTCATTATTTCAATCAACTCATTCGTCTTATCTTTCATGTTTCCAATATTCCACGTGCCAACTCTGCACTCTGTCCTCCACCTTCCGCCGTGTCGGGCTGTGCGTGACGGTGGCGGTCCCCATCGCCGCTTTGCGCGCTGCATTCCACACCAACGGGGACTGGCAGTGTGCGTCGCCTGGGGACGCCCTAACCCTCGTTAGCATGGGTGCGCAGCTGTAGAATTGCAGCCCTGAAAAGGGCTGGCAGGGGTCGCGACGTGCACGCTTCTACAATGACCCATATGTAGCCATATGTAGCTATATACATACATACATAAATACTTTTTAGGTAGTTATATACATACATACATAAATAATTTTTAGGTAGTACATAAATACTTTTAGGTAGCTATATACATACGTACATAAATAATTTTTAGGTAGCCATATACATACATACATAAATACATTTTAGGTAGCTATATACATACATACATAAATACTTTTTAGGTAGCTATATACATACATACATAAATACTTTTTAGGTAGCTATATACATTCATACATAAATACTTTTTAGGTAGCTATATACATACGTACATAAATACTTTTTAGGTAGCTATATACATACATTCATAAATACTTTTTAGGTAGCTATATACATACATACATAAATACTTTTGGTAGCTATACATACGATATAAATACTTTTGGTAGCTATATACATACATTCATAAATACTTTTTAGGTAGCTATATACATACATACATAAATACTTTTTAGGTAGCTATATACATACATTCATAAATACTTTTTAGGTAGCTATATACATACATACATAAATACTTTTTAGGTAGCTATATACATACATATATAAATACTTTTTAGGTAGCTACATACATACATACATAAATAATTTTTATGTAGCTATATACATACATACATAAATAATTTTTAGGTAGCTATATACATACATACATAAATACTTTTTAGGTAGCTATATACATACATACATAAATACTTTTTAGGTAGCCATATACATACATACATAAATACTTTTTAGGTAGCCATATACATACATACATAAATAAATTTTAGGTAGCTATATACATACATACATAAATACTTTTTAGGTAGCTATATACATACGTATATAAATAATTTTTAGGTAGCCATATAAATACATACATAAATACATTTTAGGTAGCTATATACATACATAAATTCTTTTTAGGTAGCTATATACATACATACATAAATACTTTTTAGGTAGCCATATACATACATACATAAATAAATTTTAGGTAGCTATATACATACGTACATAAATACTTTTTAGGTAGCTATATACATACATACATAAATACTTTTTAGGTAGCTAAATACATACATACATAAATACTTTTTAGGTAGCTATATACATACATATTATAGTAATTACGAGTATATTATAAAATAAGAGTAACAAACGGGCATACAGTCCACCTGATGGTAAGTGGATGATGTGGTTCATAGACATCTACATCTATCTACGATTAGACATCAAAATGTTGATGCGTTGTCACCGCTGAGGACTAGGATGGAATGCCTTGTTTTCAGTAAAAAGGGTCTCCGGTTCTCCACACTCACTATACGAAACACAGCAGCATTAAGTTGCTATTTTACGATGGTATTCTGTGAGAGCGTGGTCCTTCCCAGGGCAAAACAACCCATTTGTGCTACAACTATAATATAGCTGCAGCATGTCTCTACCACGTATGAAAAAAAAGAAAATGAAAGTCTCAAAATGAGATTCCTCTGCCCGAAAACGAAACGGCGTAACTCCGCGGATATTTTCTTTTATGTCGTTTCTTTCAAGACCCAACACTCTAAAAAGTGGCTAAATATGATATACTTGCTATTATATTACAAAATAAATTATACATACATGATGTGAGAATAGCCACTACCCCATATCATCCCGTGGGTGTCGTAAGAGGCGACAGAAGGAACAAATCAGGAGATGGGCAGCAGCGTCTTCCTAATAACGACTAAAAATAAAAATCTGTGGTTGCCAACCCGCGTGACAAGCGTGGCAACTATTGTAAATAAAAATAATAAATAATTGCCTATTAGGCAATCTATGGGAGAAGCCAATTCTTAAGCAGTGGACTTTAATCAGCTATAACGATAACGGTAAGGGATCGATAGATATAGAAACTTGTAACTGCATGTACTAACTCTCATGTAATGAACTAAAACTATGGAGCGCTTCTGACTGACAGTTATTTAAAGTTATTGGCCGTTTAATTTATACGCGTTGAACTTTTGGCGTGTTTTATCACCGAAAATATGTAGTTAAACGAGTTGTATAATCTAACTTACTAACCATAAAGAGTATAATTATTATTAGGTCCTTACATATGAAATTAGCATTTTGTCGTACTGACCACTTTGATCTGAAATATCTCCTCTTTGATTTAGAATTCCAAATACAAATTTATAAATTCATTTAGCTGGTACATTTGAGTTTTGAAAATAGTTATTAATTTGTTTTTTCCTCATTATTTTATTCTTTGGCGTCGCTTATTACCGCACAAAGGAAAACATGAAATATCGGTATATTTACGAGTACGAGTTCTACCGTGGCACCAGTGCTGCAGATACAGCTCGAAGGATTAATGATGTGTACGGCACTGGTGTCGCAAAAGAAAACACGGTACGTTTTTGGTTTCAACGTTTTCGTCCTGGAAATTTCGACCTTCAGAACCAAACCCGTGGACGGCCGGAGACCAAAGTGGAAAATGAAGAATTAAAGGTTATTGTGGAAGCGGATCCATCACAAAGCACTTCAGAGATAGCTGCAGGCTTCGGGGTAAGTGATAAAACTGTACTAATCTACTTGAAGCAAATCGGGAAAGTAAAAAAAAACTTGAACGATGGGTACCTCATGAATTGAGTGAATCGAACTTGCAAACACGCGTCGACTGCTGTGTTACTTTGCTCAACCGAAACAATAATGAAGGGATATTAAATGGAATTATCACTTGTGATGAAAAGTGGATACTGTACGATAATCGGAAGCGCGACACTGGCTGAACCCAGGAGATCCAGCCAAATCCTGCTCTAAACGAAAATTGACTCAGAAAAAGTTACTTGTGAGTGTTTGGTAGACTAGCGCCGGTGTCGTTCACTACAGCTTTCTAAAATCTGGCCAAACGATTACGGCAGATATCTATTGTCAGCAACTGCAAACCATGAAGGAAGAACTAGCTGCTAAACAACCGAGATTGGTCAATCGCTCTAGGCCACTGCTGCTTCACGACAACGCAAGACCACACACTGCACAACAAACAACCACTAAGTTAGATGAGCTACAATTGGAATGTCTGCGACATCCACCGTACTCCCCGGATCTTGCTCCAAAAGATTACCATTTTTTCCGGAATTTGGACAACTTCCAACGTCCAAACCGCCTTCAAAGAGTTTATTGATTCTCGCCCCCATGGTTTTTTTAGTAAAGGGATCAATGAACTACCTATGAGATGGCAAAAGTGCATAGATAACAACGGTGCATACTATGATTAATTAAATATATTTTACAAAAAAAAATGACTTTATATTTCTCCCGTACAAAACGCTAATTTCATATGTAAGGACCTAATATAATTTGCTTTCGATATCACCGCTGATTAGCCAATCTTAAAACTGAATCTTATCTTATCTGGTCTCTGGTAAAGCTAAAAGTTCTGTTATAACAGGAAATTGGCATATGGTTCTGATACATTTGCCTAATTAAGTGATATTTGAAAAATTTTTTCATCCTGTCACGTGACATAATTCGAGTCTTTTATAATATTTTTAACTATATATAACTATATCTAGCGTTTGACTACTATCCCACCTGATGGTAACTGATGATGCAACCGAAGATGATAAAGTTATCAAAAGCCTATTCCCTTTTACCTTGAAGACACCCACGTTGTAATCGGATGGGAAGATAGATGCCGGCAACTTATTCTACTTTTTTTAATAATTCTGACTTTGGACCCTCAGATTTTCACCTGTTTCGGTCTCTTCAGAAATCTTCGGGTAGTGTTAGGTTGACATCAAGAGAGGACTGTCAAAATTATTTGTCGCATTTTTGGATCATAAATTATAAGATTTCTATAGCAACGGGATTATGTCACTACGTACATGATGGTAAGAAGTTATCGAACAAAATGAAAAAAAATATAATGAATAAAATTAAAAAAAAAAAATGTCTTGAATTTGTATATAAATACGAAGAAACTTTTTCCCCGACCTATTATAATCATCACACATAAATGAACAATTACTTTAAATTTTTTCTCTTTTTTCTCTTCCACGTAGTAAAATTGATATTCAAAAACAGCATAATTATAGCCTGTCACAAAAATAGAAAAATATCGGCTGCTGAACATGCCCTATGATCTATGGGATTTCCACAAAATACTGTCCTGAGCCATCTGCATCCATCGACCTGCATGTTTGCCCAACACTGCACTTGCTATTACGAGGCTGCCACTCGAGAATCTTTCTTCCCCGTCGGTTAACGGTTCTTAGATCCTAATGGCCGACCCGTTGCCACTTCGACAATAATTTGCTTTTCAACATATTTAAAAAATATTATGAAACAAGGATTACTTTTCACCACGCAATTATATACATTAGCTTAACCTATGTATTAAGGGTTTTATCAGCAATTTTTAATACATAAGCTTAACTGTTGCCGTGTGGACACGGTATGAGAATATCCACTAATGCATGTCGTCCCGTGGAGTATCGTAAGAGACGACAAAGGGAATCTGAAACAGGAGATGTGCAGCATCTTCCTGATTACAACAAATAATAATAATGTTCAGCCGTGAACTTTTATGGGCTGTAATGGATAGATGAAACTCAACTGAAAATTATGTCAAAAAATATGTTTTAAAGTATTCAATACTTTAAAATTAAAATTTATGATGTATGCGATTTAAAACGAGCTGCAAGAAAATTTTGCGTATGAAAATATAAAACTGGCCAGTATATTTTATTTATTTTCTCCTAGATTGATTTAAAACAATATCTCTCAATTGTATATAATATAAAGGTTGGCGTCTGTCCGCAAAAAAGATTACATTTAAAATGAAAGTAAAAGTAGCGCCCGATAAAACTGAAAGTAGTTTGCCCTTTAGCATTTATACTCGTTCATCGTGCTCTGCCTGTTATACGCTTGCTCTCATTACTGAAATATCGATACAATCTCACCTTAAGACTTCCGCTTTTGTAATAATTTAGATGAGTTGCTAGTATAGGTGTAATATTTTTGTTTAATAGAAAAGAACACCAAAACGAACAGCAAGCGGAATGACTGAGCTATTTATTTTGTATGATGAAAAATATTTAAAAAACTGCGTATAAAACTAAAAAAAAAAAATTTTAAAGCGCAAAACAAAAGTTACGTTTAGTAATAGAATCAGGCGTTACTTGCGGAAATCCATTATATTAAATTTGTAAATATTTACTTTGCAAATATCCGCTTAGTAAAAAAATTTTTACTAAGCGGATATTTGCAAAGTAAATATTTACAACTTTAAAAGTTACGTTTTCCTTTTCAACTGTAATATGATTTTTTTAATCGAATAATTATTACTATTATTATTTATATTTCATTATTTATGTTTAATTGTTTTATATACCACTACCCTAGGATTTTATTGTCCCTCGTAGGCAATTTATATCCGGAACAACTATATATAGGCAATAAAAATTGTTGTTCGTGCAGGATTCGAATCTGCAGACTCCAACTACAGCTAAACGATTTACCACTGCGTCACCGATCCGTCCAATACGATTGTTTGTTAAGCTTAAGCATATTGTTCTTCTTCATTAGCCCAGAAAAGTTTCTTGACAAAAATGGGCCACTTCTGTCGTAGGGATTTAGTTTATTATTCTAAGCCAGCACTTGACTGCTATCCAAGATGGTAAGTGATGATGCAACCGAAGATGGTAAAGCGCACTGACTCTTACCCCTCTTAACACTGTCCCGTGCAATACATTTAGGTCATTGCTATTGTCTTGCTGTTGTGTCTGAAAACCGGACTGTGAAAGTGTTAAGACACCCACGGGACGAAATGAGGTGATAGATTCTCTACACCGCTATCACACGGTATGGTTTACCGATAGGTCAAAAATGGGCCTCAAAGTAGGCTTTGGAATCTATGGGGAGTGCGCCAAATTCAAACTTAGGATGAATTTGGGGAAGTTTACCTCAACCTTCCAGGCAGACATTTTCACCATACTTGGTTGTGCGGAAATCAACCTGCAAAAGCGTTATGTCAACCATATTAATTATATAAACTCTGATAATTGAGCAGAACTGCTAGCGTTGAGATAAAATTTAATCACCTTAAAGCCAGTTGGAGACTGCGTGAACCGTTTGAACGCCCTGGGGTGTAACAACAGGGTCGTTTTGAGATGGGTTCCGGATCATGCGCGTATTGTAGGCAATGAACTTGCCGATTTACTTTTGATTGCGAATGACCCTTGAAACTCTTTATCACAATAAATCACTTAAAATCTGGTCTGATAAGCAGGCTTAAACCATTCTTAAAACTTAATAAGCAGTGAACTATAGCCATGAAAGCGATCACAATTGATCTTACAAGTCGCAGTGATACTGGTCTTTTAAAAAAAGTTGTCTGAAATAAATCGCTTCCAAAGGGATAAGACCGCCTATTGTACATTCTATAAAACGTTTTAATATGTATTGCTGAACAATAAAGAATGTATTGATTGATTGATTGAGGGAATTTTATTTCATCCGTTAAGGAAATAAATAGATTTCATTTCATTTCATTTCATATATCATCACTCTGATCTTCTACTATACAAACACTTTTGAACAACAATAACTCCTTTATTATTTCCTTTTTATTTTTGTGTTACATTTTCACGGAACTATTCCACTAACTTTTATTTATCCTGTGAGCAACATTTTATTCAAAGAACATTAATGTCACCTCCGAAAGAAGAAAGCTCGTGAATATTATGTATGAACTTTGTAACATGCGGGCAATGAATGCTCGCTCCGAAATAATGAAGATGAATTGGAACGAGTCGAGTCACATTGTGCTGTCGTCAGGAGTGAATATTTTTTATATATTTTTTTTTTAAATATATATATTTTTAATAAAAAAAAACTGAAGTGACAAACGTACTTACAGCACATGAGTAAAGAAACCGTACAGAGGCAAAGCTTCTAACGAGCTGTCAATTTTTTTTACCTATTTTGGTAGGTTTGACACAGGAGAATAAAATTAAATAACAAAACGTTTAGCAGCTTTTATTATATACATAAGATACAATATTTTTTTTAAAAAACTATTACTTTTTCTAAATATTTTATTTTTATAATTTTTGTTCTTCAACAATTTGATGTGCCTATTAATTAAATGGTAAATTATAATCTAATGTAAAGTTTTTTTTTAAATAATTTATTAGAAAACACTCACATGACATAACAAATATGCAAGCTTGCACGCGTTTTATAATACATATTTCAATACCAATATTTACAATATTTCTTTCGAAATTAAAATATTCGCGAAATTTTTGTTCAAGCAATTCATACATTCATTTCACGCACCACTGAACCAACGAGGCAATCGGCACAATATAGGGTATATAGAGAACACTATATTTACATGTAACGCCTTATTGTTTTGACATATTCACAAGAAAAATAAAAGTACAGATTTTTCGTGTTGCAATAAATCTCCGTTTTTAAATGTGTCTTTATAAATAAGTACCAATTATAGCATCATACAAAAATCATCCATATCACAAAATCATAACTGCCATATTTCCGTGTACCACAATTGGGGTAACCTTGAAAAGAATGCGCGACCTCGTGACCTACAACGTACATTGTAATTTTTTATTTTGAATGTATATTCTCTGCGAACAGCTTCTGTTGAGATTTCTGCATGATTTTAAATTTACGAGCAGTTCCAAGAACACTGATAAAGTGCGATGCTTCAGTTATTGCTATATAATTAGTTGCGTAATTGCAAAAATGTGGTGGTGTTGCTGATATAACTGTTTGGCAGCAAACAGAACTTTCAACATTCGAAAACTATTTTGTCAAAATTGATAAACGGGTAGTTTACTCCTAAGTAAAACCTTATGATACTTATGTCCTCAGACCGAGTTTCGGTCACGGTGGTCAGTCTAAACGGTACTATCGGTCTTTTCTACACGTTGCTTTAATTTTTCGTCTCCGGGTCACCGATATTTGAATGATGAATCGCACCATCATCAATCACAGTTAGCTACCGTGGGAAAATCTTTGTTTCAGAGAGCACGAGGGATCTGTGACAGAAAACATCTGGCCGCCGAGCTTCAGCACGTCATTCACAACAAGCTTCGGGTCCCGCGCCTACGTCATCGTGACCGAGTGAAGCCGACCACAGTCGAGCGTGTGTCTGCTGTATTACCCTATATCAGAGGAGTCACAGACAATGTTGGCTACATTTTGAAGCGAGCTTCTATTCAAACATACTTTAAGCCGCCGAAGAGGATTATTCAATTTTTACCATCCGTCAAGTTTAATATGCTCTACAAGATGCAGGAGTGTACAAGCTTGATTGCGAATGTGGTCTCTTTTAACTAGGAAAAAAAAAGATCTATTAAAACCCGCGTGAAAGAACATATAGCTGACTTGAAGCACTGACGTCTTGAAGTCTGCAGTCTGTGAACATGTTCAAGATCGTCCTCTGCCATTACATCAGATTTGATAGATCACAAATCTTCGCAAAAGAATACCGATTCCTACCAAGGATGATACGGGCGAGGCTATTGAAATTAAAAACATCCTAATTTCAATAGAGATAATGGATAAATGGATTGTTGCTGCCATCTGCTTGGGATCCTATAATTAAAAAAAATCCAAACCCAAGCATACCACTGCAAGACTTCAAGATACT